>VYZQ01037833.1:6718-23935 GCA_013400655.1 Mystacornis crossleyi
AAAAAGAAAAGGAGGGGGAAGTAAATCCCACAATGTGATGCCTGTTCACAGACATTTCCAGAGCAGGGATGAGTCATGCTAGTGGAATTTCCAGCCAATAACCAGGTCCTAATTAAAAGAAAAAGGAAGGGGAGGCAAGGAGATATACAACGTGTCGAATAAACAATAGTCCTAGAGTAATAGGAAAATAAACGGTGTGCAGCAGAGCTCAGAGTTCTTTTTCAGAGGTTTATTTCCATACAACAGAATGAGTTTTACACATGAGGAAGAGATCAAAGCTGCAAAACAACTCCTAATCTTAAGTACTCTAGCTTTTGAATGTCTCAGTCTGAAACACATTGTGCCAGAACGCAATTACCAGAAGTGCAAGTAGTTACAAGTTCTGCTGACTTTAAGAGGAGCTGTGGACACTCATCAGCTCTGTAAAATTACAGCACTGGTAACTGCATCTCATTATCTAATGCCAGACGAGTGGAACTAAAATCCCAAACAAATCTGACTTTTTTCAGCTCTTACAGGGTAAATCCTGCAGCATCACAGAATTTTCAAAGTGGACACCCGAAATCCCAAAGCAGGAGCAAATTTTAAAGCTATGAGCATCTGCTTCTTAGGTACCATTACAATCACCTGCTGTATGATGCTGGAAAAAATAACATCAATGCCAGTACAATATTGAACACTATATCCAGACCTCTTGGATGAAGTACCGGCTATTTTGGGAGTGGTTCTACTACACTCAAGATATATTTTGTCCTGGTGGCCAAAAATGCTAATTTCATTCTAAATCACGGGATGACTCATTCTCACCACGATTCATTTTACTTAATCTTAGGTGCTTAAATGGAATGACTAAGCCAGGATGACCTTTTCAGACAGAATACCTGTGGATTCATCTAAGGCTGGAATTACTTTTGAAAATGCACTGAACAGCCTAAGGGCTCATGGTCCCAGCTTGGCAATATTCCAGCAGTCCTCTGCCACTGGTGCAGAGTCCAAGCCTTACAAAAAAAAAGANTTTTCAGACAGAATACCTGTGGATTCATCTAAGGCTGGAATTACTTTTGAAAATGCACTGAACAGCCTAAGGGCTCATGGTCTCAGCTTGGCAATATTCCAGCAGTCCTCTGCCACTGGTGCAGAGAGTCCAAGCCTTACAAAAAAAAGACAGGACTGGGATCCAGATTTCAGGATCTTGGCTGCTGTTACAGTCTTGCAGTGGTAAAACCCATAAGAAATAAATATTATTGCAAAATATGCTTCCTTGGAATTGCTAGATTTAATTGTCAGTCATTATTAGCTCCTATAGTTTAAGCAAAATGGTGAAGACACCCTTACAGAGCTTAGGGAAATACATCCTGAGTTTTCCACGTATTCCAGTGAATTCTGGAGCATGCACAGACTTGAGTGCTGACTGCAAGAGGAAAGGATTGTTTGACATGATCTTCAAGCAGGTGAACAAAAATGTTACAGCCTTGTGAGAAAAATGTAAAGACTTTTGGGGGAAAAAAAGCCTGTTTATTTCTGGGGCTTTTGTTTCTATCTACACTTTTCCACAGGTTGTGTAAAGATCATCCCTTAATAGATACTCTACAGAAGAAATACTCCATGGGAAAAATGCAAATCCATACAGTCAAGATTTTCCATGCAAAAAGGAATATTTTAACATGTAAAAAGATAGCAGAAGCTGCAGTTTTCAATAATTTATGGTTTGTGATTCAGGTTAACACATCATTTCTGGCATCCTGCTCTACGAATAGTGTCCTCAGCCCTGTTGCTATTCTGAGTCTCAAAAAGCCAGTAATAACAATCCTGTGGTCATATTTTATAAATAAGCTTCCACATTTCTTTGCGCTGGGAGACAGCTTTAAAAGGACAAGTATTTTTCCCCATCTCTGCCCACAAATGCAGAACATGAGGGTGGGTTTTTTTAAGCAAACATCATTATGGTATGTACAGCCCACCATGTTTTGCTGCCATTTCTGAAGTTAATAACCTGGAAGGAAATATTTCTTCACACAATCAACTGCTACTACGACAGCATTAAGGATGCCAGAATGCCAATTTCAGTAAGGCTAGTATCTTATGTATCGCACTGCTAACATGTCCAATACTTAATAAATTATTCCTAAATATATACTCCTAGCCCATCTTTCTAGTGCAAACTGCAGAGGGCAAAACCCAAGCACAGTAAATTCAGGGACCTTGATGTTAACAAAGTTTAAAACAAAATTAGGACTTCTAGGGTGGCATTTCTGCCTATTTTTTTATCCTGACTGCACATGCACACCCCAAATACAACAGGAATTCACATGCAGGCAGATAGAGTTTGGTTCCTCTCCACTCTAGATTTTCAGCTTTTCCCTAGTACTAAAATTATGTAAAAAGCATAATTCTGCCGAACGAAAGTATGATTTTGGTTCCCTTCCCCAACTCAGACCTTTATGGTGCCTCTGCAATTAAAGTTTAGCCATCCCTTGTGGATGTAGCCAAACACATGCCAGATGAACCTTGTGCTTTAATTAGAATGCATCTTCCCTCTTGAGCCTGTATGTGAACAACAGAAAAGGAAAAAGGGCACAGGAAACGTATCACATTGCCTCAATTCCCTTAATTCCACCAAAATGGCCCTTCTCCAGTCAATACTTGTTCTCTGGGACAAGAATGAGAGCAAATTTCTGCCTGAACCGACGTAAAATGATCAGAGTGGAACATATGCCAGGTGGGAGGTGTTAGGTGGATCCCCTGCTAAACTCTGAAAAGAACAAGCAGGGGGGAAGGAAGAGAAAGATACGCTCCATGTACACATTTTCCTAAGAACATACACATTCTCCAGCAAATGAGAGGAAGTGCTGTCACAGCACAGCATCCACGGGGCAAAACACCTGCAAACTACAGTTCACTGCCCACAGAGGGAAGGAGGAACAGATCACCTCACGACGAGGCTGAAGGAGAAGGCAGAGAGAACAAGTGAGTGATAGATTAAGGTAGATTTTGAAGAATTTGATTATTAGAAAGCAGTCGCTCCTTGCATGGTGTGAAACCATCTCTGACATGTCTCACATTGCCAAGTGCCCTGAGGGAGAGGAGAAGGAATACTGGAGATGTGGGTTTTGGTGATGAAGGACAAATTCATTCACGCCGTTCAGTCCTTCAGCTTCAAAATTGTGGATTCACCTCTGCCAATAATGAAGTCTGTAACAGAAGCTCCTGATGCTGAAACAGCTCCTGAGCAGCTCCTGACGCTGAAAGGTGACACTAGGAAATTACACAGAAAATTCCTGATGTTCAACAGAACGGGAAGACTGATGTTGCATCGTGAGAAAACTATTCCAGCACCGTTGTGCAGCTGAGAGGAACTGGACTGGAGTCAGCTCACAGGCTTTGGCAGAGAGCATGACAGAGGGGTATGATGCCTTAGGTTTTAATTTTTATATTTTTTCAAATCCTGTATCACCTAGTGTGTAACTCTGAAGTTNGTGGATTCACCTCTGCCAATAATGAAGTCTGTAACAGAAGCTCCTGATGCTGAAACAGCTCCTGAGCAGCTCCTGACGCTGAAAGGTGACACTAGGAAATTACACAGAAAATTCCTGATGTTCAACAGAACGGGAAGACTGATGTTGCATCGTGAGAAAACTATTCCAGCACCGTTGTGCAGCTGAGAGGAACTGGACAGGAATGGAGTCAGCTCACAGGCTTTGGCAGAGAGCATGACAGAGGGGTATGATGCCTTAGGTTTTAACTTCTATATTTTTCAATTCCTGTATCACCTAGTGTGTAACTCTGAAGTTCCTTGCAGCTCGTTAGCTGCTCTCTTAGGCCAGACAGACACAACAAAGCTTCTCTGAGCTTGCTGTTCAAGGACACTCAGGCTGTCCGAGGCCTAAAGGTGGAAATTATAGCTGCGAGAGAGGTGGAGAAATTGAAAAAATTACATTCTTAGCTAAAGTTTTCATTGGTGAGTTTATGCTGATATGCAAATGGACCAAACCTATGACAGTGTAAAGAACTCGTGACTCGTTGTCCATCTTGGGTCCATTTTGGAAGCAGCCTCTGGCTCCCCAGGGTGTACCTTTGAAGGCTTTTCAAATAAATCCCTGCCTTTATTCCCTTACTCCTGTCTAGTCTCTGTTTCTAGGTGGCTAGAGAAGGCATCAGGTAGAGACTGAGCCTGGTGGGTGCTACAAGAGTGGAAATGCCTCAATTTTGAATGCATAGGGTGCATATATACCTTCAAACGTACACAAGTGAACTAGTTCTTAAAGGCAGAATGCAAAGCTTTGCATTATCTATAAAGAGCACAGCTGGGAGGAAGTTGAGTCTCACTTGTGAGAGAAACTGAGACCAAAGTGGTTATCAAATTAATTTAGAAAATGGTGGAAGAGAACAAGACTTTCTGTCCCCCTCCATGTTAATCTATAATAAGAGAACAAACTAGACACAATGAATTTACTTGTAGATAGGGGCTATTCCAGAATCCTAACTCTTTGTTCCATATCTGCAAGTGTTTTTAAAGGGGATTAGGCACCAAAGTGCTCTTAAGTATTTCCAAAATTCTGTGACTACTAGAGAGGTTTTGAAATTTGAAATTGGGATGCATTCACCAAAACAACAACAACAATCAAAAAACAAACAAAACAAAATACAAAAACAAAAAAACCCAAACAAACCAAAAAACCAACCAAAAAAAAAAAAAAAAACAACCCCACAGAAAAAAAGGTGTGGGGGGGGGGAACAACACAAACAAAAAAAACCAAACCCTGTTCCAAATCTGGTTTTGTGACATGAAGAATCCAGAGGCAGAGGTGGGGTACACTTTGTCCCCATCTGAGTCTGCTGACATCCCTTTGGTCTGGTGTTCTCCTTAAACAAGTGGTCTGCCTTACTGCTGGTCATTTTTCTATCACCCTCTGCCCCTCAGCTCCCCAGAAAAAGAGCAGATAACACCCACCACCTTTTCTTCAATGGTCACAGGACTCATGGCATGGTCTGGAAAACCCAGGCCTAAATCCAGATCCCCAGTTTTCATATTCTATGCTCAAAAATACTTACTACCCTTCTTCCCTGAGCCGTAACTGTGATGTGGCTAAGGCTATCCCTCAAAGATTGCTTACTCAGGTTCAAGTGCAGGATTATTTTTTTTCAGATCCAAGTGGAACCTGATGTTCTGCACTTTGATTACCTCGTCATGTTCCTGTGTTCTCTAAACCAGCAAGAGATGAACAGACAAGCTGCTGAGATTTTCTCTTGTTATTTATATACAGTTTCTGCAGATGAATGGTATTTTTTCTTGCTAAAGTATTTGCTGTGGTAAAGTGTGCGCGTGTGTGTGTGATTGATTATCTTGCTCAGTAGGGTTTTTTTTTCTTTTTTCTACCCCGTGCTCAAGGGGAAGCAAGCTGACAGTGCCATTTCCCTGACTACTAGCAAGAGATGAGCTCTGTAACTCTTTGTACAGCACAGGGTCAATTGCAAATCCACACAGTGCATTTCAGTTGTGGCTACAGCCCGATTTTCAATTCATTTCGAGTGTGGCTGTAGGCTCAGTTCAGCCATTTGTGCGGCTCTGCTAAGTTCATACCCACAGAAGAATGCTCTGTCACACCGGCGCTGGCAGCGCGCCGCTCAGAAGTCATAAACACTCCCAAAATTAATGCTGCCAAAGCTCACTGCCACCTTGCCCTGCAGGGACAGCTCCAGCAGGATTTATTTGCTCGCAGTGTATCAACCATTTAGTTTTTAGCACAACTGCCACAGGCAGTTGAAGGCAGCGAATGAGAGGAGCGAATACAAAGAGCTCAGGAGTGGAGCCGGGATCCTGAGCTGCTGGAAAGCCCTCTCAGATGTCACAGTGCCACCCCACCTGCCCAGAGGAAGACAGGCCAGGGGACAGTGACTGCTGTTGCCTAGCAGGGGGATGTCAGTCCGGGTTATTGAGTGTTATATGCCCCTCATGAAATACATAATTCTGCTGCAATTTTCCTACCAGCTGAATGACTTCAACTCACACAGCAGAGTCTTCTGCAACTGCGTTTAGCCGGAGTAGGAAAGTAATAATTCCTTCTGCTTCAACAGTCACCACATTTATGTTTCATGGGGACCTATTTGTGTGCTGTCACAAGAACTTTCTCAAATGTTCTGCACACTTCTGTGAGTATTACTAAAAGGTTGAATAGGCTGCTGCCTTCAAACTCAGGACACCTTAAAGACACATTGGTCAGAACTTTTGTGATGAGACTTCTGTACTCAGTGTGGGATTAATCTGGCTTCATTTTATCATAATAAAAATTGGGCTCATAGTCAAATCTTATCATCTAGGCTCCCTCTGTACTCTGTAGGGAGAGATGGATCTGAAGAATTTGATTTATCCACTTAACCTTAAACAAGCTGCCTTCTGCAGATGCTTGTCTCTCTCTGTGCACCTTCCATTTAAACATCAAGAGCCAGATGAGACCAGAAACAGCTGTGCGTGGTGTGATGGCAGCTGCAACTCAGACTTGTAAAGCCATTTTTATGTATTATGGCTCCTAGTCTTTTTTGTCCAAATTGATATTGGAAGGTTTAAATTTTGTTTAGCTGTTCTCTTTTTCAGCACTATCAGAGTGCATGATGGCCATGACTGAGCAAGGCAAATAACTTTAAGCACACAGAAGGTCCTACTCAGCAAAAGATGTAAGCGTGTCCATAAATCCTTCTCCTCTCTGACAAAGGCAGGCCCTGAGTACAAAGAATCAATCGGGAGATCAAGGTCTCTTTTCTGGAGCTGCCAAAGAGTAATAACCCCCTGAAACCTCCTTCTAATTTGTTTTGAGTCTTTGATAAAGTGAAGTTGCTAAAAAGCCATTCAAAGCACAATAGAAGTCTTGGTCTTTTAGGTGATGCTGAGACCCCTGCTCTGCAGGTTTAGTGTTCTCTTCGCAGAAATTATTATTCCTTGCTGTGGTCGTGTGGTTTTTACACACAGCAGTTACTCACTGGCCGAGAGGGACGCAGACAAACTGCTACAAACACATTCATCAGCCTAATACCTGAGTAATGGTATGGAGAGCCTGCACATTAAATTTCTGTCTGGTTTGGCAGCCACGTACCCGGTGAGCGCAGAATTTAAAGACTCGAACTTTAGCCATTAGCTTTCTTTTATATATTTCTCTTTTAATACCTGACAGAGTTTTTCCCCAGGCATGACAATGGCTAGCCAGGCAAGAGAAGGCTTAATAAACTGAGAGATGAGATCAGCTGAGAAAAGGCTGTGTGGACTTCAGCAATGGAAAGCCCGTTCCCTACGGCAGAATTGACTGCAAAACAAAAACAGAAATTTTCAGAATGCCGTTTACTCATTTTAACTCCGGATGCTAAAGCTCTGTGGTGTCTTCCGAAAAGGATGAATTTATAAACAGCGTGACCTTAAATGAGTCAACATGACCTTTCCCAGACACACACCACAGCACATATTTACTGAGCTTTATTTCATAGGCATTAACTCACTGCTAATATAAAAAGCTTTTAGGCTGCTAGACAATGCAATAGGTAATCCTATCATTCTGACATTTAAGAATATGCACAGTTTAACAGTGGTAATGATTTTCTTTCCTAGTTAGCTTCTAGGTAGGAGTTCCCCATGTATTTGTTTACACTGTAACTTTCTTCTTCCATTTTATGAAGAATTTTTGTTGCCAGTGAAACGGAAGGGTAAGAATGAAGGATGATGACATGGATTTTTTTTTTTTTCTTTTGCCTGCTATTTAATTCACAGCAAGTGGTGGTTCCAAACTTAAGCACTGGTCATTTTGCATTATACTAATCCAGGTAAAAATACATTAGCCTGCTTGTCTGACTGCCATTTGCAGGTCCTAGTATGATAATTCCTCAATAACTGCAGTGCAAATATACAAATCTCTCTGATCTCATCAGCTCCTGCACTTCAAATTCATGCAATACATACACTGCCTAAGCTCTTACCCAACTCTTTGACTGAACCGAGATATTTTTCACGATCCTCCTGGGAGCACGCCTGCCTGTACTTCAGAATTACAAAACTGATCCTTTTTCCCAAATGTGACCATAAAAAGTCACTAGGAAAGTTTTGTAAATGTATATGGTGTCCTATAAGCAGGTAAGTATCTACAGGATCCTTCAAAAAAACAGAGTTGGGCACCAGCTTTTTATTTTAAGCTAAATGTGCACCTTTAAACCCCTCCACCTTCACAGCATGGTCCTTCACACAAATCTACAACAGAAAGATGCAAGAAGAGGCACACTGGCAGCACTGAGCCCCTGTGGTAACAGAAGCAGCTTCATCTCCAAGCCAAATGAGTGGTTTCTCTTAGTTATTTATAGCCTTTTTAAATTTTAATTACTTTATTTACTTATTCTCTGCCAGGTCCCTACTGACACCATTCCGTTTCCCCTCCTCTCTCACTCCAGTGTGCTCACACTGCAGCGAAAGCTCTTTATTATCAGCATCAGTCCACAATGTTGTTCCTCAGCTCAGGGTCACTCCCGATGCAATTTTTGCCACCTAACTCAGGTGCCAGGAGAGCCAATGGACAGAAGTACAACGCCTGACCAAGCTGTTTCCCATCGGCCTTCAGAAAGTGAAAGCAGCAGAGAAGAAAGAAGGTTTGGTGTCTTGTTGGGGTTCTTTTTGGGGGCTGACAATGGGTTACACCGAGTATTGTAACTCCGGGCACGTTTCTGAGAGGATTTCTCAAGTGATGAAAGAAGTGGGGAGAGCACACAGAAGAAACCTAAGGCTTAGCGAGTCATGGAGTTTTCTGTCCACCCCTCCCCAGGCTTCAGAGGAGAAACCCATCACCCAACAGCACCCTGAGCTCCCTGCGGTTCACAGCAGCAGAAGTCATTTGCAAGCAACAGCTTCTCCACAGCTTAATGAAACACCAGCAGTAATAGACTCTGCACTCTCTGAGTTCGAGCACCAGGCAAAACGGACTGACTTAAATTACCACAAAGATTAGGCCCATAAACACAATCAGTTGGCATAGCTCAGTCTGTAAACAAAAAATGTATTTACCTGCAACAAAATTAGCCATGCTGTCCTTATCTCTGCCGCTGCAAGCACTTACAGCACGCATGTGAAAGTGAACATTCATGCTCGCACTAAGTATTTCCATGTTTATGAATAAACTGTAATCAGTTTGACAGTATTCTTCTTTCTCGCCTTATTAGCCCTGTGAGCTCTTCATTCAGTTCTCACACTTTGCATACCAAAAAGGCAGACAGGGAAAAACATCAACATCCTCGTAAAGTTGCGCACAAGGGAAGAATGTCTACATAAATTAGAAAATTCGACCCAAAGAGTGGAGACCATGCTCCAAAGAGCTGCAATGTCTTAGTATTTGCCACGGTAAAAACAGAAGCTGGGGAAATCTTGGATTTTTTTTTCCCCATTTGTCTCTACTTGAAAGAGGGGAAAGAAGAGACATGCATGACTGATGGTAATGGAAAACCTATTTGTGTCCAATTCACTGGAGAAACAGTACAAGGACATATCATCCTTGTGAAATAATTTGTCCTGTATTCCTTGAGCCAGATGAAAGTCCCATTATGTACAAAACAACATGTGCAGATGCATACAGATTTGGGAGATCTATTATTCTCTCTCTCAGTACGCTGCCTTGGTGTAACCTCTGTCATAAAAAAGGCCTCTTTCCGAGTGCTTCACACTGTCATAAAGTGTGACTTTTTCCACTAACCTAGAATAGATTTGAAAGTGCACAGCAGCACCGAGGAGTCATTCATGATTAGGGCTCTTGCTGTGAAACAAAACTGGCACATGCTCCTGGAACCTATGGCAATTAGCAAGTGTGAAATCAAAAAGTCACACCACACCAATTGTTCGCAAGGCGCGCAGAGCAGAAATAGAATGAAACAGCTACATCTTTATAGCCCTGGATGGCTTTGCAACTCAGAGAGATCTTTAGGAGCACGTAACAGTTTCATTCCCTCAGATGAGGCTCTGTGCCTCGTACTGATGTATTTGTACTTCTCAAAATGTTCCTCTTCACACCGCCACGAGATACAAGGTGCTGTTATCTCAGACGCTGCTCATTACTAATTCCCTAACCTGACAAGAAGATTGTGGAGGAACAGAAGGTTTCTGAGATCTAAGGAATGATTATGAAGTGACACAGGTATGATCTCGAATCTAAGTTTTCACCTCTTGCAGTGCTAAGGGGGAAAAAAAAAAAAAACAACCAAAAACAGGCCGATGAATGTGCCCAGTGCAACACAGAGCACTGGAGCTTCTTAAGCCCACAAGCCACGGTGCTGCCTCTAAGGTTTGGGGGCTTACAGAGAAACTCCATGTTCCACATAAAATTGAGTGAGTAAAAAAAAAGAAAAGAAAAAGAAAAAACTTTGAGGCACCATTCTTGGTTGAAATCTGCTACAATCACATTACAAATAATTAATCCCAAACACACAAAAGGATGGCTCTGCCAGAAAACAAGCAGCCTGTGTCCACATGTGGTGAAACAAGCTGGAAAGTAAAGACCATGCTGGTTTACTAAGCTGCCCTAAAAAAGCCAGGAGCTCTCAGTCACATGCAGGTCAGAAAAAACACTGTTGCCCAATCTGGTCTGAATATAGCTTGGAATCAAAATGCCTACAGCTCTCATTATCACCTGATACAGCATATTTTGGTCACTGTAGTTGTGAGGATGGAAATGAGGCCACCTTTTCCATTCCATTGTGAATCCAGTCAGTTTTCCTTGGTTTCCAGTGTGCCAAGCTAACAGCAAGATCATCCATCCTTCCTTATGCCTCACCAGGGAAGCTGTGATCTCAACACACAGGCTCAGGCATGTGCCCTCCCTCACTGTGACTACCCCAGTGTTGCTTTGACTTGGCCTCACGGCTTGGCGAGGCACTGGCAGAGGTGTTTGCAGTAGCTCTAAAGCACTTCAAAATCTTTTTAAGATATTTAAAGATCCGGTATAAAAATTTGTTTTTAAAAATTCCACTGGCACCAATATCTCCACAGACGTACAAACCTGGCCTTTGTGACTTCCATACTGTGGACCAAAGCACAGTTCCTGCAGAACTGGGCTAACTCATTATGTTAATATTGATTTACGTTTGTTAAGAGATCTCAGCTGTTCTACCTGAAGCTGAAAAGCCTGCGTGTTATTTTAGTCACACTTAATTTTGAAAACTTATTATGAGTATATTTGATGTCCCCGTCTTACATGGTTGGCTTTGGTTTGTTTCTTTGTAAGTATTTCATGTGAGCTATTCCTAGAAATTTCTGAATGCTTTAGCAAAAGCAGCTCAAGAATGAGGAGCTAGGGAGAAAGACCAAGAGCACAGATAGAATAATGATTATAATTCAAACAAAACTCCTCAAAGGGCAGAAGAAGCTACAACTGTGAGAACTAACTGATTTGATTCTACATACACAAAAAAATTATAAGAAGGATTTTGTCCTGGTAAGACAGATTTATATTTTAAGAGGGATTTAATTAAATACCCCTCAGATTTTATTTCTTTTCTTTGAAATTTTAACTGTCAGGCATCATACCCAAAAGAAAAAACAATACCATCCAGGAAGTAATTATCTGCATTAAGCGTGCTGTTCGACTTCTTTCCTGCTAACAGCGATCTCTGGCAGAAGGAGAAACCGAGGAAGTTGGGGGAGGAGGGGCAAAAAAAAAAAAATAGATTCAGTAATTTGAGACGCTAAATACATTTCTCTGTGTCTCCAACTAACAGAGGGAGGGCTCGTTCTGCTGCGGGAGCAGCAGCACCAGGTTGGTAACAGCAAGGTCTATTTTAGCGGCCGTGTGTCCCGTTGGGAACGGGAGGAACACAAGGGGCTTGACACAGCGTTATTTGCTGGGAATAACAACCCCCTGGAGCCCCTGCAGAGCTGCTGCAAGCTGGGGGATGCAAGTGGAGGCTGCATCCCTGCAGCACAGGCAGCGCTGGGCTGGGCAGGTGCTGGAGCTCTCCTGGTGGCTCTGCTGTCCCCCGGATTTGTGGCCAGGTTTTCACCGTGGATGCACGCTGCTCGTGTTCTCAGAGCCCTGTTTATAAATGTTTTATTCCTCCTGACTTCAGTTTATCCCAGCTCCTGTTATCCTGGGCAATTAAGGGTTGAATTGAACACTTAATAGTTAAAATAAATTTCTTGTGTGTTTTGATGGTGTCAGTTTTCACACTGAATCCTTTCACTGGTTATCCTGCACAGACTAAGGTTTTCTCCTTTTCCACTCAGTACTTTCTCTCCCATTATTTGATGCCACTCTTTCAAATTACCTGCCTCTTATTCTGCCAGTAGCAGGAGACACAAATACCTATTTCTGCTTCTTTCCCTACTGCTCCCTGTAAATGATACAGTCTTGCCATCAATAATCAAGAGTGCCTTCTTTATACAGAGGTTTGTAATAAATCTCAACAGCTTCTGTCAGTTTGCTTCATGTATATATTTAAAAATTATATAAATAGGAAGCATATTTCATATAAAACTTGTATATGGTTTGCTCTTATGTTCCTCATTTTTAAAATGAATTTTTAAAAACCCGAAACATAAGTGTTTTGTGTCTCCAACCAATTTACATGTGTGGCACTCCGCAGTCTCTCCCTCTTTCTTCTGTATTGGTTGGGGGTTTTTTCTTGCTCCTGACTGATGTGGACTGATTCTGCTCCTGTGGAGACTAAGCCTCACCCAGCAATCAACCCAATTGGTTTGCAGCCCTACCAGGAGCTCTCACTGCTCTTTCAGTCTGCATTGCAGCCATCCAGCACAGCAGTGGGATAATAAATCTATTTTAATTTGCGCTTTTTTCCTCCCCGAAAGGATGAGGGTTTTGCATCGCCTCTGTGCAGTGCAAAGGATGTCATCCCCCTTACAAGGGTGTCACCCAACACACAAGAGCCTGACCTGAAGCAGCGTGACAATCCCGCCAATAATTTTGTTTGAAAAGCCTTCAGTTTTGAACTATTTTCTAATGTCACTCATGGCGGCCCAGAAAATCCTGCTGCTAAGTTTCCTCTGATTTTGTGCACAGAAACAGTGCTTTTTGACAAGAGACCAAGGAAAGTCAGCCTGAAATAATCGTGTATTCCTCTACGCATGATTGCTGCAGTGACTAATCCCAATTTGCTCCCTTAAGTCCGTCTCCCTCCCTTGCAGAAGGCAGCTCAGTTCTGAAAACAAATGAGAGTGGAGGAGAAAAGGCAATTTGTACTCATGTTCTCTCCCCCACCACGTTTCCTCCCACTCCAAATTCCATAGCAAAGGAGTATGTTTTGGTTCACTAGCTGAGCCTGCATTCCCAACTATTATGTTAACAAATAGTAATGAAAGAATATTTTTGGTTAATTATGTGGCTCCGCTGTTGCTGTCGCAGCTGACTGGGGAAGATGAGAAAATCTGTGTGGTTTATGGTACAAATGTAATGTGGGAAGTGCTCAAGCCACAGACTTGTTGGGCCATCATTCAGTTTCCCAGGAAGTTTGGGAGCACTTCAGTCTTGTAATCCGCTTTCCACCCTGAAGGAGAGGATCCTACACTGAAGTTCAGATCTAGACAATTTAAACTGAAAAACTTACTGAAGCTGATACCAAGATTGGAAAACGCTCTGTGTTTCTGCGACACGGTATCTTTCACTAAAGAATATCAAAGTACTTTTCTAATACATGTTAATGAGCCCTCACAAGATTGCTATAAATATAGTATCATATGTATATGACTCATGTGGCTTATTAATTTTACATCACCTACACTGCTGCTTGAGCAAGAGTGACAGAGCAGCATTCAGGCAAATTCCTCTGTGAGAACTCAGCCAAAATAGCAGTACCTGTGTCTTCAGGGGTCAGTCTGCCCCAAGGCAGACACTAGTTAGCAAGATTCAGGCTGAGAGAAATGTTCTCTGCTTACCACAGCCCGCCCAGTGCAGTTCTCTTGACAAAAATTTAGAGCATTCTTCTAAGAAGAAAATAAAGTTTAAAGCAATGTGTAACAGCTCTTAGGTTAAACATCCCATACAATGCCAGTGGTCTACAGCAGGGTGCAAGGAAGAACAGGAATTTTGCCGGGGGTGGGTATGGATCCAAAAGGCACAGATCCTCGGAGGGACTTGATTTTAATTAAAAAGCAGGAGGAAAAAGCAATATTTAATCTCTTAAACTTACCTATGCCCTTAACTGAATGACATTTTTACTTAGCCTAATTAACTATTAACACTGAGTTCCAGAAAAGCCCTCTGTAATTTCAAAGTGCTCGCTCTACTCCTGTGGCAATTACCCCATCACGAGGTTCTACAGGCAGAGCAATAATGAAGACATGGGAAGGATTTGTTTGCTTGGCGCTTTACAGGAAATGCGAGCCAGGCAGATGCTTTTTAACTGAGATAAATAGGAACTCTGTGCTCATACAGGTTGATGAGAGGTCAAGTACATTAGCATGGGGTTAGCACTAGCCAGCGTTAACCTCCTCCTGCTAGCTTAGAGGATGGGAAGGTAAAGTAATGCCTGTCTGTAAGCTACCACAAGTTAAATAGATGGTTAAAGGCCCCACGGAGGGTAAATAACAGAGCTGAAACCACAACAGCTAGATTTCTTCAGCCCAGTCTCAGTGGAATCAAGAAGGGTGGATCCAACCGCCCATTTCATAGTGATTTTCTTCCCTTCCTGCACACGGGATGATTGACGTGGTGGAATTCAACCCAAACAAGGCAGCATTCACAGAGGTGAGGGAACTGAGACAGGGTGGAGGGAAAGGAGAAGCCCCCAGTCACTGCATTGTTCTCAGATCAAAAAAAGGAGGAGAAAGAGCAGAGGAAGATGCTTCCTCCTGTCCTCCAAACGGGAGGAGAGAGCGAGCAGCTTCCTAGGTGTCAGCTAAACCCAGGGGTCTCAGCTCCCACTCTTCCCACACTGAAACCCCAACTCATTTCTTGTCTTTGTTAATGGTTCCTCTTTATCCTGAAGCCAAATAGCTCCAAACATCTCAATATTCAAATCCAAGATTCAAATCCAGCTTCTGTAGCTAGAATGTATCCCTGAACTCTAAGCCATCCATGACCACTACAAGTTTCATTCTGTAATTGCTATAATTGCTAAGAGTTCAAGTCTGCAAATTTTGATTTAAATGGAAAAAATTCAACTCTGCCTTTGTCAATTCAAAAAACAAACTGAAGCTTAAACCTCTTTAAGTGTTGCACTTAAGCCTTTGCTGTAGTAATTAAAGACTGAATTAAGAACTTTGCCATTTGAAAGGTTTCTATCTCAGCCTAGTCTGCTGTACTGCAAATAGTGTACGTGTACGTGCTCTGTTTCCTTGTCAGTAAGAAAATGCTCTGACATTCCAAGAATTTCATCTGAAACAGTGGGAGAAACATGAGAAAATTCAAGCGCATCTGCTTGCACGTTGCAGCAACACAGCACAGCCCTCACCCTGCTGGCCTTTTGACTCGCTAAGGATGATCAATCCATGGAAAGCTAAGACAAAAACTGGTGACAAAACGTGTGCAATCACCAAGAGAGAACCTGAGAGAAACTGCTGTGCACTGGGATCAGTCAGTCATGGACTGTCTGGGAGACAAATGCTCCCACAGCCTGGAAAGGCTCCGGAAAGGATTTATCACCACTGCTGGTAGGGCACAAGGTGGAAAAATCAGTGTTCTTGTGAAACACCTGATGGAGTTAAAATTGAAGTGGCCCCTATCCACAAGAGTTAATAACTTTGGGGAGGGGAAAGAATGACCTTAGGAGCCTACTGTATTTCAGGGGGAAAGAAAAAGACAGTTTGGGGTCAAGGAGGTGGAGGAAGGAGGTGGAAAATCTCATGCAGTGGGAAGAGTAACTTATTCCTTTGACCAGCAGAAGGTTGGGTGAAGCTGTGCAGAAATTTGACAAATAAGTCTACCAGTTTTTGAAGTTAATGCTCCAATTTTCAAGACCAGAGGCTCCATATTTGGTACTTTCCACTAATTATATCTGCAAGGGAGTTGTATTATTTATATGTATTTCAAATTAGCTGGTGACCTGAGCTGTATCTACTACAGTCCAAATGCAGTTTGCATATCATTCATTATATAAATGAGGTTTGAAATGAACATAGCTGTTTACTCAGAAGACATCCATTTAGTGAGCTGGCATTTCTTCATTACCCAAAATATATCATAATTGTCCATGTAATTCCTTCAGCAATTTAACTGCACACAGTCCTGCTCCTCCACGGAAATTATCTGTCAGCTCCACATAATAATTATGCATCAGTCTCAGTTAATATCCATTCACAATATTGCATGGGTAGGACCCGGACTGAATCCGGATTCAATTCCCAGTAAGGTGAGCATCTTTTTAAGAAGTGACAAGAGTGAGGTTTTTACAGCAAAACTAAAAACACGACTCCTCATTCAATGATTGAGGTGCTACCACGGCACGTGGTGTGGTGTATGCTGGCACAGCAGAATAGATACAGCTTTTGCACACAATTCCAGGATGAAAGGCAATGGTAAATTAGGGTAGAAACATTCAGCCCTGCGAGGAACGATTCCCTCTGCAGGAAAGGTGGGAGGAGGCATTTCTGCAACTGGGAACAAATTTTCCACTAAACTGGTGAAATCTGTTCTGCTTTCACTGGAAATGGACTCATTTCTAATGTAGCTTGCTGCAAGCCTGTCTTGTGAGTTTTATTGTGCAAAGGGATTCGGTTCTGACAGGAAGCATTTTTTAGCCCTGACACATCTGAGGCTGAGGTACAGATCTTGAGGGAAATCCGTGAAAGATGGAATCGACATCGCCCTCAGATCACGTACAAGGCACTAAGCTGGGCTCGTTGTTTACTGTCACCTCCAATTTATCCTACGTGAGACAGCACAAAACAACATGTACCACAGAAGGAAAAGACAAGCACGGAACAGTGTATGTGATACAACCCAGCAAATCTGTCAGGAACATCTTCTATATATGTGTGTGTGTGTATCCCCATAAAACCACAAAGAGTATTCCGATGACTGGTTCAAAATAAATGCAAATCCCCAAGCCCCCAAAAAATCTGACAGAAGAAGGTCTTAGCAGCTAAAAAGGTAAGTTTCAAAACTAAAAAGGATAAACTGACAATCTAGGTCAGGTTTTGCCATCCTTTGGTGGCTGCTCTCAGCCTTTCTGAACCTTTTTGTTCCTGATCCTTGCACAGCCTCAAGTAGAAACTTTAAAAAAAAAAAAAAAAAAAGGTACGGGGTGCCGATA
>VYZQ01037833.1:24026-38940 GCA_013400655.1 Mystacornis crossleyi
GTAGCGTGTCTCTATATTCCATATCTTTTGGTTAACTAAGTAAGGGGCTTTGCCCATCAAGGTTTTAGGATACTCTGTTTTTCATTAGACATTTACAGAGGAAAATATCCTGCAATGCAGTCTGTATTCAGAAGGGAACCTAAGTCCCCCAAACCAGTCAAACCCTTTATGATCATGAGGGCACCCAACAATGATACAGAATATGAAACAACCTGAACAAGTGTGCGTTATGCAGAGCCTTACAGCATTTCATACTCCGTGCAGGGAGTAAACAGGAAGATCTAAATTAACTGACTGTATTGAGGTTAGCATAAATCACTGCTTCCAGGGACTGCTGCATTCCTGTCATACTCCTCAGAGCATTTAGAAGAGCACCTCCCTACCAATTTCACCTCTTCTTGCAGACCCCAAATCTCTGTAACCGTTTGCAGAACAAGATGCCACCAGGTTGCAGCAGATTTTGTCGGCTATTTTTCTTTCCACGGGATTAAAAAAAAGGAGACAACCAAAATTGGTTTGATAAGAAGGTTCAGCACTGAGCACCAAAGTGAATCACAGGTCAGTAGTGCCCCCATGGGTCAGTCAGAGACCGGCATTAACTGCAACCTCAAAAACCCAGCTCCTGTCTCACAGCAAGTCCATTACGTTACAAAACAAAGTTTCAAAGAAGAAAAATTAAAACAGAGACACTGTTACCTCTGCCAAAATCGAACCAGAGACTGCCTGTTCCCTCAGTATCTTACCAGTCCTCCAGCAGGAGGAAGGAGGAGGTGGGGTTGCATTTTAAATGCCTTACATTTCATGCAGGTGGGGAGCATTATTCATTCCACACCCCTATCAAGATGCAGAGCCAACAGACAGCAAAAGGAAGTTTGCAGCCACCAGTGCAGCATTAAAGTGGTTTATGTCCCAAAAGTGGGAAACTTTAGAATAAACATTCTCCAGATGATCATAAAACTCCCTGCTTCAAACCCAGGTCTCTGTGTCAGCCTTATCCACACAGCCTCAAGAGATTGCATTTATTTTGGAGGGAAAGTCTGGCCGTGTACAAAAATCAGACAATTTCCTACTGAGTTTTGGTGCACGTAGCCCTGCCGGTCTCAGAGCAGACCTCAGTGCACCACTAAGGGTCAGGGGTGATATTTAAAGTTGCCAGTGATATTCTGGTAGTTCTCCCGCTGACTTCAGAGGGGTTTACGTGCCTTACACTCTGGGGAGGGGAGAACCTATGTGAATTTGTTTTAACATTTTTAATATCTATAAAATAAGGTCGGAGATGCACAGCTCAAGATGACTCTGGAATGCAAATTTTAGTATTAAAAAAATTATTTTTTTATGTCAGGATCACAAAAAAACACCCCTAGAGCCAAGGAAATGTATCAATCTATTTTAAATGTGCCATATATATGTATGACAAGCACTTAAATATTCTGTCTATTCAAACAGATTTCTGTACATCTGAGCAGGCTGAGGATCAAAAGTCGGGCTCAAATTTATGCCATTTTGAGCTTAATATGGTAAATAAGGAATCTTCAGCTGGTGATCTCAGATACTTTTTCTGTTATTGCAGTTCTTCATCCAATTTTCTTGTTGCATTTCCGGTACTTCCACTTCCTGTACTGAATGGATATCAGGCATGGAAAACAAGATAGCCAAAACATTCACTGGCTAGAAAAAGTTCAGATTTAATATGCAGCAAGGATTATTTGCAGGACTAAAGAGAAAAAAAAAATCTTAATTTTTTTGAAAATGCTTAGTTCAGCCCTAGTTATAGGACCTCAGAAAAAAGGTAGTGACACAATAATGCTATAACATCAACTGCCATGTACTACTAATAATTAATAATAGTAATAATTATAATAATGATAATATTAATAATAATAATTCTTTTTGCTCTCTAAGGAAGTTCAAGGAAACACCTAATGTGCTTTTGTACACTAACTCAGCATCTTATTTCATAATGGAATTTCTTTAAAGTGGTCTAATTATACTTCACAGGAAAAGCCTAATTTTCAGGTTTTTTCTTTATGGCCCAAGAGGCAGTTCCCTGAAGAGAAAGATCTGAAATCTGCAGCTTTTTATATGATCTCTAATTTTATGAAAGAGAAATCTGTCACCTGAGTAGGAAATGTCTGAAAGAACAAGCACATGGAAAAACTGTGGTATTTTTTCGGTCTGAATTAAAGAAATAAAATATCTGGAAGGAAATTAGTTAGAGAAGGTGTTAGATTAGATTGATGAAGGGTCTCTTTGATGCCTACTGAAAAGGGAACACCACTTTTTTGTCAGAGATATCTTACACGTTTCAGCCAGTATAACCAAATAATAATTAGCTTTCCACGGCACTCAACAGAAATACAAAATAAAGAAACACATCTTCAAAAATGGTTGCTGAATAATGTCATTCAACATTTTTTGTCTTTGAAAACAAGTGAAGAGCAGGTTTTCACACCTTAGGGAAAAAAGCTTTGCTTTTAAAGGTAAAGGACATAATTCATGCTTTTTCTTAAAAAAACAAACAAACAAACAAACCCATCTTTATATAAACAAAAGTTGTATTTTTTTAAGGCTATTGAGCTAAAAGGGATTGTTGAAAACCAAAAAGCTACTGATGGTTGAACTTTCGCCCTCAGAAATATTTGTAGTAAATGTAAAAATTAACACCAAAAGGTAGTTTGAAAGTTTCAGTTAAAAGTACGGCAGGTGACACGTCTTAACTCCACGACAACCAATCTGGCAAAAACCTTGTTTCTCCAACAGTTTGCTCTTGCAACTATGTGCATGTAACTCCTCTCAAAATCTATCCACAGAGCAAGGGTCTAACCACAGATTTCACGTGAAAGCTCTGCAGCGGAATGAATAATAAAACCAGCATTGCCCAAATTACTGAAAGCCATCTGCTCTTCTCCAGCTGCTCCAGCCAGGCAGAGAGCAAGGGAAATTGCAGGGTTTTTCTGGCCAGCTCAGAGCCAGCACAGGCAGCTTCCTCTGCCCGTCCTGCAGCTGCCACCACGCCCTGATGGAGCCAGGGACTGGGACACGGCAACGCTGCTCCCGGGCGTGGTTGGCTTTGCATGCGGTGGGTGGAAGAGGCTGGAGCTGTCCTAGGAAATCCTGGAGCTATCTGAGCCCACAGGGAAGGATATCCATGCCACACAGACTCAGGGAGCTCATCTTAGTGCACTCTGTCACACACTCCCTTCCTGCTAACCAGTGCCTGGAAAGCTGGCCTGGAAACTGGATCCCTAAAGTTTGGGAAAACCACAAGAGGCCCAGAATGGCATTGGTATTGGACAGGGGTGCTCCTTGGAGCTAGGATGGACTAACCTACGCCTTGCTCTTCTGACCAAGTTCTTTTCCCTCTTTCAGCCTTTCCGTCATTCCTTATCTCTCCCATTATCTCATCCTGCTGCTGAGCCCGCGATAGCAGGTGGCGGATTGTGGAGAGGGCTTTCAGAGATACTGTAAATGCTTATCTGCTGCAAATCACAGCTTCATTCCCTCCAGTGGAATGTGCTGAGCTGTACCAGCCCAGGGCCTGACTCTGCGTGCTGCACCCCAAAGGCAGCACAGAAGCCACAAATTCCATTTGTAATCTAAATTAACGAAGAACGAACGTTATTATTTCTGCCACAGAAAAGGAGCTCCCCACACAGCGAGGAAAAATAATGATAGTGAGCTCGCTCTTCAGCTCTAACTCTTCAATGGGTTTACAAAGGAAGAAAGCAGCATTACCCTGTTCCACAAATTAAGGCACAAAAAGGAACATGTAGCCAGCAGAGATACTAGCAGATCCAGAGACAGGGTCTCAAAAGGCAGGAAAAAAAGATATCCACGAGGATTTAGGGCAGATTGAAAACCTACAGAAAAACGATTCAGAAAACTCAGGAACTGAGAAGCCTTATGTCCAAATAAAGCAAATCTGGTGTGAGGGTGAAACGAGAGAATAGTCTACACATTTTTAAACATTTTCCAGTGGAGCAGGGGTGCCTTTGACTCTGGGCTAGCATCTTTCCTACCTTTCTCAATCTATATTCAGGTGCAAGTGAATAAACCAGCCTTGCTTTTGATGAGGCAAACCATGACCAGAAAAAACCCCACCACATGAAATTATTACCCTATTTCAGAAAATGGGTGACGTGTAGCCGTCAAGAACCAGTATGTACATTCTTCCAAAGCTTCATAAGGATCCATATAAAGACCCTTAATATAATTACTCCAAAGAGTTACAGCCCGTAGGGTCACTTCCAGCTTGGCACAAGTTCTAGGGAGATTCACCTCAGCTCTGAACCTGACCCACTCTCTCAATCCTGACGGGCACTGCCAAACTCTCTACTCCGCTCCATGGGGATGAAGAACGTGAGCAAAGCCCGGGGCTGTGGAGTCCCACAGGGTTGCACCTTCCTGGGCCTGCTCTGCTCGGGGCCCTCAGCTCCTCTGGACATCCCATCCTGAGAAAAGTCACAGCCCATTCAGAATTCCCCAGCTGCCTCCAGAAAAGCTGTCAGTAATTCCCCATTTAATGGAAGTGTGAGAGGACAACACACTATGCATAGGTAAAAGTTAACTTTTTGAATTTTAGGACTTTGTGTATTTTTTTTCCTGACCTGAAAGGGAGCCATCTGGATTAAAAAATCTTCTGGCTGTAGCTGCCAATGAAGCTTAATTAGCAGTATTAATGCATGGCAGGTTGTCCCTGCAGATACAGCCCTTTCCAGTGACGAATGACAACGTGTGCTTTTATGGCCGCAGGAGGATTCTGGATAAAACTTCTATCATTTCACTGTCCAATTATTAAGACAATCTATATGACCAAGATGGGGAAGCTTATCCCTCGTAAAAAACCCAAACCAAATCCAAACTCAACCAAAACCCCCAAAATATGTTGGTATGATGCTTAAAATGGCAAAATGAGAGAGTCTGTATTTGGTTTGTAAATAAAGATTTTTGTAACAATGCTTATCAGTTTATCTCATAATCACTCAAGTGGAATGATTTAATAAAGTCTTTAAAATAATACCATAATCCTTATTTGGGGAACTACATTACTGTATAAGTTCATATAGGGAGTTAATTTAGGAAGTTCCTAGCAGAGCTGTGAAGAGACTCTCGATATCCTAATTTGTTATCCTATATTTAAACCTAGCAGTTCGTCTAAACTTTTACAGCCAAACCCTACTCCGATCAGTTCTCCATCTCATTCTTCCAAAAGCTTAACGAGTCCTTATGTTAAACACATCCAGAAATCAAGTGTTTTCAAACAGCTGTCCTCGTATATTCACGGTGACGGGGCTGGTGCCAAACGCATGCCAGGCATCACTGGCTGTATTACAGCTTCACCACATGTCTGCTGGAAGCTGGCCCTTTGCACTTCACCTGACACAGTTCTGAGTAAAACCTCATTTCTCTCTTTCTGCTCAGCCTCAGTTTGTTACTCCCGGTTTATGTTTTAGCCAGGCCTCCAAAATACAGCATTAAAGATGTCCACGTCCCCCTTACTTCCCTATATATTCATCAGAGCATTTGAACTGGGAACCCAAGCGTTGCTCTGGCCCAGGAAAACACATATCTATTGAAGTCTCAAAGAGGAATGGTTTTTAAAAACGTGAGTTTTCCAAATGCCAGCTTATTTACCCATCTCCAACTGCAGCTCACCCCGCAGCGCCCGGCACTAGCAGAGATGCACTAATTATCTTCTGGAGGTGAGCTTGGCCACTCCAGCTTTGATGCTCTGCTTTGCAATTAAATGTATTCCAGCAACCACATGGGGGAGAAGGAAAAAAAAATACAGCTTCCAGTTCTGCGATGACCTACTTACGGCATTAAAGCACTGAGGGGAAGGGGGAGGAGGGGAGAGGCCTAACTACAGCTTAATGCAAGCTGACACTGATCTGGGCTTCAGACTACACAGCAATCAATACCAGATATGACTTCACATCCTACAGAAGATGTTGGTGAGACAGGGCAAGTTAATGACAGGAAGAAATTAATACAAGACCTTGCTTCTCGAAACCTGCGGCAGTTTTAATATCCGCAATCCCTTTGTGCCTCCCCTGCCATGCCCCCAGAGCGCCGCACTCCTGAAGTTTGTGTCAAATTCACAGCATTTATTCAAGCTAGGGGTAACACTGTCCTGAGCACTGTACAGCCACAGGCTGCCTGTCCCAGACGAGTACAGACATGCTCATTCCTTCCTCTCAACAAATATAGCAAGGAAAGGAAGAGATTCTGATTTATTTAGCATCACTAGGCTCAGTCAATGCCACAGATTGATTCCAGACGTTCTCATTCATGTTTTAAACCCATCCCTTCCCCCAGTTTCTCCCCGCCTCAGATTGTGTTTAATCTTTAAGACAATGAAGCAGAATCATTGGAGAAAGGTGATCATGGCAGCATTTTGCATCTGTCAGGGATCCCAGAACACACTGGATTTTTAAGCACGGGATGTATTTTGGGATACAGTTTCTGTTTTCAATATTCCACTATCCTGGTTTATGGCACGGACAATTTAATTTCTGGACTTCATACTAAGTACAGTACTTGGTGACAAAGTCAAATGGAAGACACACACTTAACAGTGCTATAAACTAGACCCTTCCAAAATGCCATATACTTGCAGCATGTGAAATGCCTATTGTTTCAGTATCAGAGCAAATGTTTTGAAAACTTAACTGCAAAACTGAGCTGAACAACACATCAATAAGAATTTAAAACTCTTTTGCTCATTGTAGCATTTTGCATAATATAAAGCGAAGGAAACCCCTTTAACAGTCTGAGAAAATCATCTGCCCCCTTTTTTTTTTTTGGTGTCAGATGAAATATTAACCTTCTGTTTCCAAGAGTTTACAAATATATTGGAAATATCAAATGTAAATGTATAATGGTTACCCTGAACGACAGCATCTAGAGGATCAAGGAAAAAGAAAGAAAGAAAAAGAGGAAAGTGAGGGTGAATGGGATTTTTTATTCTTTCAGCCCCCACTCAGATAAGGAGCAACATCTAACAGCACCACTTGCCCCAGCCAGAAGATTTTCAGCCTGAATTATTAGTTTCCCTCAGTATTCTCTAGCTCAGTAGCTGCATTGCTGGAAGGAATCATTCACATCTGTGGAATTTACTAATCCTCTTCTACAGCTGTCACAGAAATTGGCTGTTCTCCCTTTCCCCAGCTATTTCTGAGTCACACTACCTAGGGCTGCGAGCTTGTCATGTCTGATAACTGAGGCAGGGTCAGACACAGTCAGTACTTTAAGAAGAGACAGCCAGAGAGAGGCGAGATGCTATGGAGACGATGCTGCTTAATGGATGGACAGCAAATTGCACTTTGCACGATTCTGTGCAGGGCATTATTCCCTCCGTACAGCCAGTCGTGACACAACTGACACAGCTGGAAACAAAGAGAAGTACTCTGACTACTTGAAATGACAGTCAGGATGTAATAATTTAATAAACAGCTCTAAGTTAGTCAAAGTCACTACGATCTATTGGGATGGGTGAATTCCTGACCTAATGTCTTGCAGGAAAGTTGGGAGAAAAGCACCTCCGTTCAAATCACTGTAAAAATCCCAAAGCTCGGGCAGAGGTTTCATTTACTATCATGTCCACACATCACTGCATTGCCATGGAATGGAGGAGGTCTAATCTCAAATTTACTTAGCTAGGAGCACGGCATCACATAAACCAGAACTTCCTGGAGTCAGCTGACTTCACCTATCTATGAATCCGTGTGCCTCCAAAATCCAGGCGCTAAAATGAGCAAGCAAATGAGAAAGTGGGGCAAAAGGTGTTGGTCTGCTGGTTTTCTGAAGTCTCTCTCCTTTCTAGAAATCCTCTGTAAATGCTAATACCACTGCTTTTCTACAGTTTGGAGAGAAGGAAGTATTCCCTGGAGAGGAAGAAGAGAATTTTCTTGTTGTTTCCTTGCTGTGCACCTGAGATCCTCTAAGGGTCTCTTTACTGGGTGAACGTATCAAGGACCAGTGAAAGTATTTGAGCATCTTTTTTGAGCAATTATATGAGACAGCAGTGTCTCCCTTTATCCATCAGTACTGTAAATTATGTACTTTGCCTTGCAGTGACATTAAGCCTCAACAGTTGTAAAAACTTTGCCACGCTTGGATGAAAAACATCATCTAAAGTATACTGTATAATTAATGTGACCGCACAGACTCTTCTTTCTTTTTAAGCAACTTCTTCAAAAGCATTCTAAGCATCTAAATCTTTTTTTTCTTTTCATATGAAAATGACTGATTGCATATTTAAAAGTATTAATTGGTTCTATGATAAGGTTTTTTTTTAAAAAATCCCCTAACACTTCAAGGTATCAGGAAGAAACATTGTAATTGCTCAAATAACTTAAAACGCTCACACGTTTTCGGTGATCCTTGATACAATCACCCAATGAAGATACACTTATAGGCAAAGCTGGATGGTATTTATTTAGAGAAGGCTGCTTGGAAGGAGTGGACTAATAATAAATAATTTGTAGAACATTGAGCACAAATTATAAAAAGCATTCCAAACAACTGATCTCATTCCTTGGTTTAATTATTCAGTTCTTTTTTAGGCTAGAGCTATGTGTCTGGTATATTTGCTTCAGATCTCAGGAGGGTATTGACCAGGTTTTCTGAAGTCTTCTGCATTATTTATCTCTTCCTACCATAAGGGGTCTGATAGGCACACTGTTTCAATAATTAAATGTCAACAATTCATGCTGTTGGCCAAAACCCAAAGGACCTTCATAAATAAATAATAACATCTTGCATTTTTATAGCTCCTTTCATTCAAGGGTCTCAAAGTGCTCTGCAAACATTCATTAGGACCCCCCGACAGCCTTGCAAGGTAATTCAGAATTATTCCACTACAGGTATTCCACAGCAGGAAAGGAGAAGGATGAGCTATTCCAAGGTCAAGGCTCAAGCCAGGGTCCGAGGTGGGGACAGAGCCCAAACCAGCAGCCCCTTCTGCCAGCTCCCCTCACCAGACTCCGCACTGGCAGCAGCAGGAAGCAGATGTGACTCCAGGGAACTCACTGCCACGTAAGAGCTGTGAAAGTGGGACAGGATGGGGGGAAATTACTAATGACTCTACTCTTGAGTTTTGTTTTAAACACGTTTCACTGTCACGTTTCCAGAGAAGATAAGGGAAAACAATGCTGCATGTGGACCCAGCATTGACACTGACATTTCTCTCTTACTATTTGTGGCGTTTCGGCCTGCAGTGATTTCAGTAGAGCAAGGAAATATCCTGTTTCCAATCTAATCCGTCAAAATGTTCATTAGAAGTCAAATGGCTGTGTTTCAGTCTCCTTTCTCCAGTCATTTTTGTTAGCATCATTCTCCATGACCTCCTTTTCACTCCATACAGAAGAAAACAAGAATGATCATAATGATCTTACATTTCTATAGTGGCTTTCATCACGCTGACATGTTGAGAGCAATGATGAGCACAGAAATAACATAAGAAGCCTTTTCAGGCATCCTCTTCTCAATTTAGAACTGAGTTTCTGAGGAGAGAAAG
This sequence comes from Mystacornis crossleyi, assembly GCA_013400655.1. Taxonomy (NCBI): domain Eukaryota; kingdom Metazoa; phylum Chordata; class Aves; order Passeriformes; family Timaliidae; genus Mystacornis; species Mystacornis crossleyi. Next base: position 33,547 of record VYZQ01037833.1, read on the forward strand.
GCTGAATCTGGAAGCTGAGTGCACACCCTCGCTCTGCTCATTCAGGTAGCTTTCAGACATTAATTCTACCTCCAGTCCTGCTAAGCTGAGAGAAATTCCACACAGAAGTGACCCCAACAACTAAAACCTCCCATTCTGGCTCTCAGAACAACAAGTTCAAAAAAAGCTCCTGTAGCCTGCTCCACCAGAGCTCGTTTCTGCTTTGAATGCAATGCCTAGACAAAGGCAACACCAGAATATCTGTTTTTAAACAAATAAAACATCTAAAAGTGCTTTCACTCATATATAGCACTTTAGGGTCCCCTGCTCTCCATTGCGCTCAGAGGAATGCCCACGTTTTCCACCCCTTGAAATTCTGTCTGTTATTACAGCCAGAAATGTTCACTAATTTTCAAGAACTGTAGACTTCACGTCCATTTTTTAAAGACATAAACCATCAATGCCTTTTTTTATTTTTTTTTTTTCAAATAAATGGACCAATTTATTCTGTTTATGGGAAAAGTTATGGGATCTGATGATGAAGATGACATGAAGTAGCATTCACAGATAATATCATGGGTCAAAATAAATATGCTGTCCTATCTGAACTTGATCAATGCTCATTACCAGTGAGAAAAGGATAAAAAGATGAAATATTATTGAAATGTAAGGATATAAGAACGTATTTAGGTATTTCAGGCTATACCATTGGATGAATAAAAATGAACTCAATTTGACACATTGCAAAAATCCATAAAAAATTAATGGAAAATACGATACATTATGCTTTAATAACAGTAATTCAGCTCTTTCTCCTGCAGATTCTTTTCTTCATGCCTGTGCTATTCCTCTCCTTCCTGAAGCTCCCTTTCACCAAGCTTCATGTCTGCTTCCAGTTCCCTACAGCTTGCAGAGCTATAAATTTGGAGCAGTTTAGGGAAAGTGTAAGTTTTCTTAATTACCATATTTCTGTATGCGCTGCACAGTCAAAATCATCCTTCCCCACATTTTTTTCATTAAGTCATCCAGCCCAGATATTAACCTTACTGGCAGTTTTGCCTTCAGCTGTGTGAGCCCCTGAGTTGTGGAATATAATTAGGAGAAGACAGGAGCCTGTAAGGAGTCCCTTTCTTGGCAGCGATGGTGCCAATGTGGTGGATGGTTAAAGACCTTTTTACCATCTGTGCAACAACCGGTTGATTTATGGATTCACAGGACCTGTTCCACCCCTAGGATGTGAGAGTGTCTTCCCACTGAAATAAGATTCACTACCTCTTCCTGTGCCAGGACGACTGCCTGCACCTCCTTCCTGTTTTCTCCATGCATGCCTGTCCAGCAAACTTGTAAATAATTAATTTAGGTAGATTTAGGCCTGTCTCAGAAGATTAGGCCATTGTCTCAGGACAGAAAACACCCTGATGTTGGATATTTCACTACTACTACCGAAACTCAGTTTTATTCACCTCTTGTGTTACCCTGGATACTTTCTGCTTTATTTGTGATCTCCTGAAGATCCAGCAAGCAGCAGAAGACAAATACAATTAATTTTCAAAGCGGGTACTATTGATCCCATGTCACTGCCCTATTAAAATGACATTTTGCACGATGTAGGATGACTGATGCAGAAGTTATTTAACCTGACGGATGCTAAGAGCAAGAAGGCAATAGCTGCTCGCTGCATCATTATTCAATAGATAACACTTTAACTTGGCTTTGCAAAGGCCATTCTCATTTATGGGGTGCTATTGAACTAACATTTTATTACAATTTAAGATTACATCATCCACCTCGAACATTCCCTCCCTTCCAGTAAAACTATCTTAAATCCAGTCAATGCAGTAGTGAGCAAAACACTGCCAAATTCTATTATTTGAATCTGATTAAGCTACAAAGATGGCCTCAATAATATCTGTATTCTACAATCTGTTTTCTTAGTTCTCCTCTCAGTTTATTTACTGTAGACCTTTCAAACAAACAAACAAACAAACAAACAAAACCCACCCACCACCACCTCAAAAATCCTGTATATGAAGTGAGGAAGATTCTCAAATTTGACTCTCAAGATTTTTGCCTTACGTGTGCAAAATCCTGTACCTACACAAGCCAAAAGTTTGTAGTTTGAGTCCACAGGGATTTCCTGATCCAACCAGCGAGATTTCATACACTGATGTGCAAAAGTCATCAGTTATTACACTAGGATACTCATTCCAGCTTTTAGAAAATTCCGACGTCTGTTGTCCTCTTCTTTCCTCCTAATGCATAATCTGAAAACTCCTCTAGGAAGAGCTGAACAAAAATCCTAAATCAGGAGAAAAAACTTCAAGCCTTACACCACACAAATCATTTTAGCGATGACAACAGCGCGATCTGCATCAAAAAGGACTGCTTAACACAGGGCTTTTATTTCCTGCACTGTGCTCCAAGAGGCATCCACACCAGACAGGAGGAAGCAGGGCACTTGGGAAACACAGCAGTGTGGCCACGCCAGAGCAACCTTTCCAGAGCCTCGTCAGTGCTGCTGAGCAGCAGTTCATGTGTTATCTATTTCGGCTATCTCCCTGAGATCTGCATACAGACTTGCCTTCAACCCCAGCCAGAGCTCACTGAAACAACGCGCTAATTGCTAAGTCCAATTATTTTTTTTTAATTGAAAGAACTTGAGTTACACAGAGGTCTTTTGCAGACAGATGGGAAAATGGTTTGCCCGGGCTTCAGGCTGCCTGTGCAGCCTTGCTTCACCCAGGAGCCGCAGAGACACAAGTGATGTGACCCCATGCTCAAGCTAATCAAGTTCTGGCAAGAACTTCCCTCATGTGACGTGTTATCAGCCCACATGAAGATTGATGGTTTCACTTTTGCTGATTCCTTCTGCTCTAAAAAGGTGTAAAAATAAGCAGAGAAAGGGGATTCTAGCACAGGAACTTTTCAGAACTTCACCTTCCGTCCGACAAGAGCAGAGGGCAGATCACATGAAGTATGTGTAGAAAGTGAAGGGTAAAGAAAGCGCAAGAGGCAGCCTTGCTGCAGGGGTGACAGACCTGCAGGCAATCCTTTTTTTGGCCCTCTCTGGCAGGTGCAGCCCACAGCTGTGGCATGCTGTGGGGATGATGGCAGCTCCTGCCATCGGGACAGAAGGCTCTTTCCTTTCCTCTTTGTCATACCAGAAACGGACTGAGTTCGTGAGAGAGATCTGCACCATCAAGTCACGTAAAACTCTTGTCTCTGGCAGAGCACGGGAAACCAGCTGTCACTGACAGGGCATCTCGGTGTGTTTAGGTCATTTATAGGAGAGCTTCTCACCTGCTGGCTGCTTTATAGGGAGAGATGGGTTGTCAGTGCTGGGCCACTGATCCCTGACAGCCCTGCTGCTGCAGCCAGTGCTTTTCCTTCCAGTGTAAATTCGATGAGATAGGTAACATGGGGATCTCTACTTGTCCCTGGGTGCTGCTGGAAAGCAATATTAAGCTTAAGCAGCAGAGATTTAAAGCCAGCAGTGTGGCTTTACTGTCCCCTTTGCTAGCAAGTCAAACAGACCAGATGAGTGTTCCAAGGGTCCACAGCAGCAGCAGCAGCAGCAAAAACATTTCTAACACAAACAGCTGTCTATTAAAAACCACTCTCTGGTGAGGATCCCATGTGATAAACACCCCCAGGGGAATCCAAGGCTTCTGGTGGTAATCTTAAAAGTTCCCAGAGGCCTGATTATTTTGCAGTGATGTTGCAAGCCTTGTCAGGATGCATTGCTTAATCAATCTCTGCAGAATCATTGGGCTAACCGGCCTTTCCCTGACAGGGTAACCAGCACCAGCCCGGGAGATTTACTCCTGCACAACTGCTGGGTGTTAAAAGAGACAGTAAAGCACAACTGGCCATTACTGGTTCGATAATAGCAGTCACTGGAATTGACAAGGTTTGCCAAGACAGAAGGAAACAAGACAGGAAAATCCTTGATTTGGTCATTTCTCTCCCAGCGTATGTGGTTGCTATATATTTCTTTGCTTCGTGGTATCCCTTGATTTTCTCACTCTACTTACTAACCATATTCTCAGATTTATTTTTGTAAGGAAGGAAGGCAGCATTCTGTCCTCTGTTATAATCTTTTACACAACTCAGGCCAGAGACCACTGACCAATTTCTCTTAAGCCTAAAGACTAAACCTCTGCTTGAGCCATAACAGTTTTACACAGATTCCTGGCATCATCTGTATCAACTTTCCTTTCCCTTATTAAAAAACAAAAAACAAAACAAAACAAACAAACAAACAAAAAAACATGTATAAAAGAGGTAGGTAGTACTGAATTAAAGACTTACAAGTGAGGAAGAATCTACTGCTTCCCTAAGTATCTACAGAGATTAATTATCCATAATGTATTTTTTTGGCATATTAAACTCAGCATCAAATCCTTAGATCTAACAGAATAAGAAATATTGAGATCAAAACACTATCGAGTATCAGAAGTCTCTTATCAATGTTGGTTCTTCTAGACCATAACCAGAGTGACTCCTTCCCTTCCCATGGATAAACTAACTAGATCAAGCTTCTTTAATCTCCCACTCTAAATCATGTTCCCCAAGCATCAATCTCATACCTTTTTCTGTAAGCCTTTTTTTCAAATTTGTGGCATTCTGTTTTAAGTTACATAAAAAACCCAGCTTAGAAGCAGCCTGCAGAGTCATAAGACAAGGCAGTTGGATGTCACTGTAAGATCCAGCAGAAGCTGGTTCCTATTAGTCCCGAAATAAAATTATTGGTGAAATTGCATGTTTGTGAAAAAGAAAACTTACAACCTCTAATGGAGATCTGTGGTTGAAATGAACCCAGCCTACCCAAAGACAGCAGAAAGAGATCTAGGAAGACACAGAGACATTAGGAAAAGAAAGTTTATTTTGTATAATATTATCTTTTTTTCCACATTTTGCTGAAGGGTGAAAATCCATCTCTAGAGAGATTCAGAATTAGCAAGAGCTGGTTTGTTTAAACCACTTACCAACTCTTGCTGAGGAAGGAAAATTGCCTCTTTCTATACTGCCTTTGGTGAGGAACTCTCATTCTTTTATACAACTGTTAAATGTAAATGTGTCTCGCTCACATGATTGATTCAAGGCTGGTTGGCTGGAAGTGTAAGGAGCAGGAAAATCTAATTTGATGGGAAAGAAAAGGGAAGGAGGCTGAGGAGCTGTTCCTGATCCTGTCCAGCCCCAAAAAGCTTCAGGACACAGGCAGATGTCACAGCCCTGGGTGCTGGGAGCGTGGCCACTGTAATTTGAGCAGCTCCAGGGATTTTGGGTGTTCTAACACGCTTCATTAACGGGTAGGTGCATGCATATTAATGTCTACTCATTAGCTGCTGGAGCAAAGCATCTGCAACAAAATGCTGCATTCTGAGCCTTTAAATGAGAAAAAAACAAACAAAA
>VYZQ01037833.1:38959-49895 GCA_013400655.1 Mystacornis crossleyi
AAAGAAAGAAAGAAAGAAAGAGAAAGAAGAAAGGAAGAAAAAAAGAAATCCAATGGGACCTTTTATTTTTTTCATTTAAGAAATTGTTTAAAATCCTTTTTCCCCTCTGTATCCTCTAAACTAAACCTGCTGATGGACCTGCACGCTGTTATGGCCCAGGACACATCAAGATGTTGGCTACTGTTATATAAGTGCCCTAAAGTTAAACCTTTGCTAAAAAGAGAGGAAAAAAAGAAAANAGAAATCCAATGGGACCTTTTATTTTTTTCATTTAAGAAATTGTTTAAAATCCTTTTTCCCCTCTGTATCCTCTAAACTAAACCTGCTGATGGACCTGCACGCTGTTATGGCCCAGGACACATCAAGATGTTGGCTACTGTTATATAAGTGCCTTAAAGTTAAACCTTTGCTAAAAAGAGAGGAAAAAAAGAAAATATTTTATAAATTCTTCTGATCAGGAAATAGTTGAGAATGTGTCTAGGAAAAAAAAAAATCTGTGCAGTACAAGCTGTGTCTGCAGAGACACTGAAATGACAGATCAATCTCATGGCAATATTTAACCCAGGACCTATTGATCTGGGGGAATTTCATCAGCATCATCTTGTTCCCTCCTGTCTAATCAAAGCATTTCCTATCCCCACGCCACTGCCATCCTCACTGCATGACAACAGGACTGTCAGGATGCCACAGGAAACATCATGTTATACTGCACTAAAAATTTTCCATATCATTTTCAGGTAACTATGCCAGACTCAGGTAAACAGCATCCCCATGAGCCTTTCATCATGTCATGTAGAACTGCATGCTTATTTTATCAGCAAAGGTTCCTCCCTTCTGAAGATGTAAAGTCTACCATAATAACTGCAGATATAATCGCAGTTATTCTGCTGCAAGTGTTTTGCTCTCTTAAGAATCCAATTTCCAGCCGTTTTGCTTTTGGACAACTTTGTATCTGGGCACATGCAAATTAGATTCAACACTGGAAACAATGCAGACTTGTAGAGAAAAGACTTTCGATGTCAAAAAAGCCAGGGGAGTACCATGTAACTGCTTTGTGACCAAGAAAACACAACTGGGAATAGTTTACTAGAGCTGGTTATAAAAGCCTCCATGCTTTTGAGCTGTAGGTTTGGTTTGGGGTTTTTTTTTGTTTGTTTTGTTTTTTTTGTTATTGTTTTCTAAAGGGGGGTTGAGTGGAAGAACATGAAAGACACTAAGGTTTTTCACGTGCTAGAGCAAATCTGCCTGCCTGAAGACCTCAGAAATAATGTTACAATTTTAACATGGCAGGCAGAGCTAGATGAATAATTCAGGACGTGAAGCACGAGCAGACTTCCCACATCCTCGGTGCCACCTTCTCAAAATGCAGCTGGGGCTCTTTGCTTGGGCAGGATGCTCATCTCTGCCATGTCTACAGCAGCAGACTCAAATTTGGACCATCAGGAAAAAGACGACCTTATTTGCATTCACTGTTACTCTTGTTTTGCGCATGATAAAGCAGCGCTTTTCCTCAGGAGGAAATTGCTCTCTGTGAAAAGTTCATGTACCAACAATGAATTACTACATTTCGTTCTTTGTGATTTATTTGGCTACAGAGAAAAGAATTTTATTTTACACTTGTATCTATATCATGAGAAGGTTTTGCCTATTTTTATTTTGTTGCAGCATGCCAGTCAGCATTCCATTCCCTGAGCCTATAAAATTTTACTGTCGGTTTTTAGGTGTTGGGGGAAGTTTGATAGATACCACCAAGCAAGAATTTCACTAGTCTGTTATTTTCTCTACATTTATGTGTGTCCTGCATATGGAAAAAATTCCCCTCTAAGGCACCACAGTAGTATTTGCTGTTCTCCCTGTATTCCTGCTGAAAAGATCTTTAGCAGTTTTTTTGGCTACAGAAGTAGAATGTCAGCATCTCCATTCTTTGGTCATATCTTAAGCACATGCTGGAGAAGTATAATTTCTTGAGGAATTTGTCCCCAGTCAGATGTGGTGTCTTTGAAGACTAACCCTCATTTTCCTTTACACCTCTACGTGATAAAAGAGGATGAACAATGTACAAGTTGTCATCTCCAGGGCCTAAAGCCCTCAACTTTACCTACAGAAGGCAACTACAAATTCATTTCCTGTGTAGTGTACCCAGAAGTGTTTTGCTGTGTGATGCCTTGCAAGGCTTAATTTGATTACCCAGGTAGGGATGGAGCACCCGTCATGGTACCAGCACATTATTATCACTTTTCCTTTTAATTCACATGCAGTCACTCCTGATCACCTGTTTGCAGACTGAAAACCTGTGCAACTGCAGGGGATGTTCCTCCATCCTCCTCTCCTGCTCAGGAAAGCAGCATTTGTTCTCTGGGCTGGGGAGACAGAGCACTGCCTGGTATCTTGCTGAGGAGCCTTTCACAAGCAGTTGGTCCCTTCTGACAGCATTTAATTTGCTGAATTTATATAGTCCTCATGCAAAACATCGAGAAGGTAGCTTCAGGTCAGTGATCACAGTCGGAGAGAAAACCCAGCCCAGAGCTCCTCACCTTTTCCCAAGGTCTGAGAGGCTGCACTGCCTCGCTTTGCAGGAAAAGGAATATTCATTGCATATGCTTGCAAGCACCATGAATTTCTCCATCGCACCCATCTCTGTCTTGACTATCCCAGTAACTCAAACACTAGAGGGACAGGCTATGCCCAAACTGCTGTGCTGGAGGGAAGTGGGGCAATGGCGTGGCACAGCAGCCCAGTGCCCCGGCCCTGGAGTCACTGCACCAGCTGAGCAGTGAGTCACCCACCAGGAGGCGACCTGCCAGACCATCACCAAAACACCCTAGTGGACACACAGGACCACAGCTAAGAGGTCCTGACAACGGGAACTTCCAAATTAATCTTCACAGACAGTGACTGTCATTGCTGACACAGATGGCCTTGCCTCTCAGCTGTGCCAGCAGCTCTGCATGGGCAAAGATGCCCCACGTATGAATGATCTTGGAAGTGAACAAAGCTGCTGTCATGTTCCTGACCCTTTCAAGGGATGGGGATGGAAAGGAGGGGAGGAGAAAAAGGGAATCACCACTCCCGGCAGTGGGAGCAGAGCTGTCCCCACAAAGCCCAGGGAGAAGGGCTGGGAACGTAACAGGTGAAGACATCACACAGCATCTACCAAACGAGAACGTAAGAGCCAGTGCAAACTTCAAACAGACGAAATGCCAGACCAAAAGGCCACAAGAGACACAAGAGTGCTTCTGGTAACTAACAACATCCATCACTGAAATGCTGGTGTTTCCCAGCCTCCCTCATGGGACGAGCCCTGCAGCAGAGGGCCCAGCACAAAGAGGCAGCGAAGTCCCCAGGCAAGGGACACCCACCCCGGCACAGCTTGGCTGTTGCAGTTTGAAACACTAAGGCAGAGGCTCCTGGTGCTCCCAGTCCCACCCAGTTCCACAGAGATGGCCACTGCACATCAGAAAACCCCACATGGAAATAAATTCTGAAGGCTTTCCGAGACTCCTCCGTGTACTGCTGTGTTATTCTATTAGTAGTGGTAAAGCAAAGGCAGCAGATAACCATACAGACATAAACAAAGTACTTTAATTTCTTTCAGAAATTCAACTCTCTGGTTCCCTTTCCATTTCCTACTCCCCCTCTCAAGAGGGAGTGAGCATTTGTTAAATTTGGCTTTGAACACAGGAAAACATTGATTTGTAATAACCCTCCTAATTTGCTTTTCTTGGCAAGCACCCTGCACCAGCCGTCCCTGGTTCTGTTGTTAGGGGACGACTATGAAGCTAGGAAAACACACACACAAATTCTTGAGTAATTGTACATGCAGTACCTGCTTTTTAATGCACTGCAGCCTAATTACCTTTTTGTCAGCTCAACCTCATTCTGTGCAGAACAGCTGAAATCCCTAATTACCAACTGCAGCAGCCAAAGTCCCCAGTTTGCTCCTGAGGAAGTGGCATTATTAACCCAACTCATTATGCGTCACTTGTCAGGTGAGGCCTATGGAAATTTTGCCTGCATTTGCCGGTTTCCTTCTGTAGAAGCATAAACACCACATTCTGGATAAAACACTGGGAAAAAACCATCCCGTTCCCTGAGGCAAAACCTCAACAGGCTGACCCAGGAGAAGGTTGTGGAAAGGTGGGGCTCAGTGTCTTCTGAGAGAGGAAACAAGCAACGGGACAAGAGGTAATGACCTCAGTTTGCAACAGGGGAAGCTTAGGCTGGATATTCTGAAGAACTTCTTCCCAGAGAGGCTTGTCAAGCATTGGAACAGGCTGCCCAAGGAAGTGGTTAAGCCCCCATCCCTGGAAGTATTTAAAAGGACGTGTAGATGTGGCACTTACGGACATGGTTTAGTGGTGGGTTTGGCAGAGTCACGGCATTGCCTTGCAAACAGTAGGGAATGTATCACTGTAACAGCCAGGGATTAGGCTCATGCTCTTTAGTTTTTACAGTCTTGCTTCATCCTGTTGAACAGCAAGTGCATTTCCAAAGTCCGTGCATGGATTCGGATACGACACACGCAGATGCTGAGAATTCAAAGAATTCCTGAATCTTCTGTGCAGAAGTTCTAAAAAAGCTTAAAGCCCTTGTGACTCAACCATTTCTCTGCCAGGAACTCTACCCCCCAACATCAGCCAGTTAGACATCTACAAAAGACGACAATAATAAATTATTTTTGTGTGAACGTACCCACTTCCTCCCCTCTTTCCAGAAACTAAATGGTGAAATAAAACAAGTGACAAAATTTTAGCAACTTCTGAGCAGATTTAATTAAGGAAACTCCATTTTATTGCAGACAGACTGTCCTATTTAATCTCCCACTCACAGGTTTTCTTCTCACTGCATTTTTGTGCAATTAAAACAAGGCAAACTGGAATGCCAATTAAACGCCTTTTGAAACAACAGCCACCCTTTCTGACACCTGTTTAAAAATGCATGAATTGACACATTCGCAAACTAATTTCGGCATTTCTGCCCTGGCCCTGATTGCCTGCATTTTGGGCTGCTGCATTTCACGCCTCAGGAAAGCAGAGAACATCAGCCACTCGCAGGCTCTGCAGGCAGCACTACGAGGCAGGAGGAAGGAGAGGGGGTTCCTAAAAATGCTGCCGAGGCAAGGAGGGGCTGTGGATTTTGGCTTGGGGAGAGGGAGGAGACAGTCCCTCCGTCTCTTAATGTTTCAGAGACCCTCTTTGTTATTCATTTTCACTGATCTACAGCAGATGGAACCTCCTGAGGAACCACGACCCTGCTGCCCCTCTGCCAACCCTCTCACTGCTTGCCCCATCCCCAGACCAAAAGAAGACTTCAGTCTTCCCCCTTCCCATGTGGTTTCCCTCCTGTACTGAGGCATCTCCTCGGAGAGGGGAAACTTTCAGCTGCATGGGAGGGGGAAAGATGATGAATTTAATCTCTGAATAGTCGGTTGGTGCATGTATCTGACGTTTCGGGGTAAGATAAAGCCAGACATTCCTGGAAACAAATCCAATATTCCTCTGAGGAAATGTTCAGTTAGAAACCTTGTTATGGAGCCCTGTAAAGCCTGAGCCAGGTGGTAGCTCTAGGGATGTGTTACTCAGCCACTGGGAGAAGGACAGAGGTTGGATAACAACGAGACGCTCTCTCTTGTGGCACGAATTACAATTATACCAGGAATAATGATAAATGAGGAGCCTGTGCCAGTGCTTGGAGGCACAGTGCATTGTTTCACTCAGAGTGTGGGTATTTCCAAGTCAGAACTCTCCTCCAGTCTCCTTCTCTGCGTAGCCACACAAAAGAAGGCTGGCCTAGGAACGGGATGGCCTAAGGGTAGAGACACAAATGAACAGGTGAAGGGTACAGCAGGTGCCAAAGGGGCTCCTTTTCTGGCGTGGCTCTAACCAGCACCAAAGGAAAAGCTGTGAAACTTCCACCTTCTCCAAAGCAGTCGGCGGGGAAGCTCCACGGCCATGGTGCTGTGGCTGAAGTGCTGCCCTCCCTCCTGGCACCACCCACCCACCTCTCCATCCCACACTCCTGCCAAGGAGCACCACTCTTTTTCTGCAAGTGAAACCCAGCCATTACACTGATCCGGCTTCAAGGGAAAAAACACAGGGAAAAAGAAGGAAAAGCCTGGGGAGGGAAAGATAACCAGGATGCTGTCCAAAGCAAAGCCTGGCTAGCAGTAGGGTCAGGTCTCACTGTGACACTGGGATGGGAAAAAAGACGAAGTGGGGGGAACCCAAAGCCTGCACAGCTGCCAAAGCCCCTGCTTTTGCAGACAGATTCTGTTAATCATCCCTGAACTATCCAAATCCTGCCTGCCAGTTTAAAATAAGGTGTTAAAAATTTGCTGACTTAGAAATTCACTCTTTCTGCAGCTCTATTCACTGTTCCCCAGCACCTCTCCATGCTTTTCACCCAGCTCTTCTGTGGAGGCTTTGTGCAGCTGCTTCCACCTCTGCAAAGCGAGTGGAAGCAACAATAAGTCATTGGTAAAGAATAAGGCTTGGTACAAAGAAAACACTGCTGCTCCTGTAGCAACTGCTCACAAACCAGGCTCCACACCAGCTTAATTATGTCAGCACTGACACTGCTGAAAGGCATAATCCTATTTTCCTTCCTAACAGAGTATTTTTCTTCTGTGCTCTTTTTCTTCTCTCATGCTCTGTTTTCTCTCCCTTCTTAATAAAATTGCTGGACCACGCCAAGAAATGTTTTATTTCCTCACATTTTTCATTCACAAGTGTTAAGTAATTTCTCACCTTTCTAAGATCTGCTTGGCAGCACTGAAAAATTATTGTATTTAGTGGGAGTAATAATTACAATCTGTTTTTCTTTCTGAATATGCAGGTTCTTTAGTTTTTGCCTGACTAGAACATCAGTTGAAGTGGTGGGATACGGTTCTTTCACCTTGCAGAAAGAAACCGGGATTTATTTTTTCCCTATTCTTCACCAAGAGGACACAGGGCTTGCAAAATTTTCCATGGAAGACAAGAAACACAAGGTGGGAGAAAGGGAGGAGAGCGGCAGGGAAAGGAGGAAAAGCCAGGGTAAAAGAAAGGGAAGAAGATGGAAAGGTAAGACATGGCCCTTTGAGAAGTTTTGCTGCCTTTAACTGCAGCTGAACTCATTATTTTGGTGTAGGTTTCAGGTGTTTCATCTCCTGGAGTCATCTCTTTCTGTGTACACACATCTTAACAGAGCCTACAAGAAACTGAGCTTATAGTCAAAAGAATAAGGATGAGTAGTCCTTATTTAAGGACTTAATTAATGAAAATTAAGAGTTCAGACCACTCCACTCACTGCATCCCACACAAAGGGCTTGATTTTCATCAGGCACTCCTGTGCTGGAGCCCTGCACATTATAAACACGGATTGTGGCAGGTCCAACCAGAAAGGCTGAGAGCACCACCATGAAACCACCTGTAATTTGGGGCACTTGCTTGTCAAGGGGCAGCCTGCTGAAACAGGTGGAGGACCTGAGGGCTGCACACCTCAGATGGACACTCAAGTCCTTAAAATACCAGCTCTTGCAGAATCAGTGTTGCTTCAAAACTAAAATCATTTTGGGTCATTTTGCATCCAGTAACTTTTTTCAGTGAAAGTCTGCTTGAAATTGATACATGCCTAAGTAAAGTTCTGACTGATCAGCAGAAAGCTAGCCCAAGAGATTATTCTTAAAATAAAGCTAGATTTGAGGCACACACAGCTGTTTGCGTAGGAAGATGAAGATCTGTGCTGTGTCTTTGAATCTGAACCAAAAAACAAACCCAGCAAATCCCACTCTCACACAGTGGTGCCTCTGTATTTCTGGCTTCTCTATTTTATTTTATTTTTTGCCAGCCTTTCTTGCTGCCAGTTTTTCTGCAAGTGATGTTTATGTTGGTGGCATGTACTGTTCTCCCCCTGCATCCAGTAATTAAGCCACACTGCACATCTGCTTAGTCCTGTCAACTCCTATCACAGCATCACTCCATCCTCAACCACCTGCAGCTGCAAGATTGCTGATCAAGCTGCCTGGATTTGTCTTTCCTAGGTAGATGTCTGGTGGGGAACTTGCCTGTCTATTTATGTTTGAGCAGCACCCAGCACCCAAATAGCATGCGTGTAAAAAGTCTCAAAGTCTGAAAATAAGAAACACTGAAAGAGATTCCAAGGGATTTTTTTTTTTAATTAGGAAGTTAAAACCTATTTTTCCTGCTGTAGGCAGAGCCTTAAAAGATCTCAGCCTAGCTAGTTCACATATTAACCTGTGTGCTACACAGCAGTCCAAAGCAGAAGTCATTTCAGAGAACAGAAATGAAACTGCACCAAAACGAAAGCTCATATATGGCATTAGTGATCCACGCTAGTCAAAACCAACCAAAACAGCTCATAGTCCTTGACCCTAAGCCTTCAGACTGCTCTGATGGTTAGGACTGCTTAAAAGGTCTTTTGCAACCCCTCGGCATTGTCAATTTATTCTGTAAACCTTTAATGTATAGGAAAGACCAAGCCAGTGAACAGCTCAGTTGAACTTCAGGATGTGAGGGTGACCCCGCAGGGCCCTGATATCTCAGTTCCTGCCAAGCCTGGAACACACTTGCTGAAGCACAGCAGACCTGCAGCATCAAATCCTCTTGTGTCCAGGGGCCTTGACATGCTTTTCCCTCTCCTGGAGAGAAGACAAGCCAAGACCAAGAGACCTCTGGTCCACAGAGCGATTTGTAGGAGTGTCATGGGTTGACACCTCTTCCTGCTCTTCAGGTTTTTCTTCCTTTTGGCTCTGTTTCCTGGAGGAACATGACGAGGAGTCCCTGCTTTGCAAAGGAACCAGGTCAGCAGCTGGTGAGAACTGCAATTACAAGCACGTGCGTACTAAAAAGGCCTGTTTGAGCTTGTGCATGTTTAAGGGGGGCTCTGCTTCAGCCTGACAGGCTGCCTGTAGTTGCCTTGGCACACAATTTGCATTTAAGTGCTCGACACAGGCAGGGATCCAATACTCTGTACACCTTCTTTTTTCATGTAACACCACCACAACACAGTAATGGACCTCTGACGGGTAGCAGAAAAGCCTCTAAGAGCAGACTTATTTTGTAGCATTTTGTATTTTGTTATTGAGGCAAATGTGACCACTTCCGAAGCAAACAAAATAACGTACCTTTGTTTCCGTAAGATGCATCCTGGGGTCATTATTCACCACCATGATTAACATTCATTTTCTTTCATGCACAAGAGGCAGTGGTGACTATTTTATCACCAACGTTCATTGCTTCAAGAAAGAACATTTTATGATGGATGTTGGACATCCCGTACTACAGTCCTGTCACAGAAAATTAGTATCCAGCATCCCTACGAAAAGCCAGTCTGCAGGTGGTGCATCTTTTTTAAAGACTATTGTTACTATAACCTAACCACAATCAAAATTCGTATGTACTGGGTGTTGTACAGAGTAACAGCTAGTCCTTTCCCTAAAGGAGTTTGATTATTACCAAAAAATAGACAAAGCGCAGGAAAAGGAAGCATTAGCTGAGCAAAGTAGCAAGAACAGAATAAAAAGACCTAAACAATAAAATATGTGTAGGATTTTTACTAGAAATAATGCAAAGATTGTTGAAAGAAAACTAAGGAAGAGAAGTCAGTGCACGTCTTCAAAATTCCCCTTCTGATTTTTAACCAGAAGTTCATAATTTCTATAAAATAGATTCACAGCTTTAAACGGAGGGTTGTACTTGATGGCCACCAGAGATCCCTTCCTGTTTTAATTATTCTGTGGTCCTCTAACTCCATTGATAAATAATGAGGGATCTCCTTGTCAATCAAGAATAAAAGTAATTGTATGGAGAAAACAAGAAAATAAATGTATTTTCCATCACCTCTGGTCTCAGGAATTGTCTTTGAACAGTAGGGCTAACCACCACAAAAGGATACGGCCAAATACTTTGTGTCTTTGCTACAGCACTCAGAACATAAAGCAAGCGTGACAAAGGACAGAAAGGCAGCACTTAACAAAGCTCCATCAAAATTATGTAGGCACAGTGACAGCAGAGTTAGCAAAACAAATACATCAAATAACAGCCTGTGACTTTGTGATGCTCTCTCCTCTTCAAGTGCCACTTTTCAGGAACAAGCTTTGCTAAAAGGGGCTCCAGCTTCAGTCTGGGCAATCCTGAACACCTCAGTGCCAGTGATGCCTTAGGTTTTAACGTCTATATTTTTCAAATCCTGTATTGCCCAGTGTGTAACTCTGAAGTTCCTTGCAGCTCGTGAGCTGCTCTCTTAGGCCAGACAGACACAACAAAGCTTCTCTGGGTTTCCTGTTCAAGGACACTCGGGCTGTCCTAGGTCTAAAGGTGGGAACTAGGGCTGGGAGAGAGGTGGAGAAATGGAAGAGAGCTAAAGTTTTAATTGGTGAATTTATGCTGATACGCAAATGGACCAAACCTATAAAAGTGTGAAGAACTCGTGACTCGTCATCCATCTTGGGGTCCACTTTATCGAAGCAGCCTCTGGCTCCCCAGGGTGGTACCTTTGAAGGCCTTTCGAATAAATCCCTGCCTTTATTCCCTTACTCCTGTCTAGTCTCTGTTTCTAGGTGGCTGGAGAAGGCAACACCAGGACTGCACAGACTGAATGTCTTCAAGGCACTCTGACCTCCTCCGCCAACATCCCTCACAACACAGGCCACAGGTTTCAACCCACCAGTTTTTGGCCCTGGCCCCATGACCTGCAGGTGAGCTGGGAGGTGTCACCCAGAGCACCTCTCGACACCCTGCAGGGTGAGGCCCTTGGCAGGGGAGAGCCAGAAGTAGCACATTTTATTCCAGCAGCAGCAGGCACGGCGCAGCTGTGCCACGTAAAACACCCGTGTGATTAAACGATGCAGAGGAGAGGTAATTCATCACTGATGGGTCACTGGAGGGGGATGGATTATAAACTCATGAGAAATGCAGGTGATGCCTTGAGTGGCTAC
>VYZQ01037834.1:21136-33767 GCA_013400655.1 Mystacornis crossleyi
CATACAATGTAGTATCAAGGTGAAAGAGAAGCTCTGCAAGACTGTAAAAAATAAATGTATGCGCCATCTTGAATGTAGTTGAATTCTGCAGAACTTTTCAATTATGGACAGTTACAAGTAACACATTCTAGAAACATTTTAGTGCTGTAAGTGCAAAAAAAATTTAACTCTTCTGTGTTAGAAGTTATACATTACCAAATGTTCTGTAATTTTTTTTGAACAATAACTTGATTGCTATGTTCCTAAAATGGTATTTTGAGTCAGAACATTTTCATATCTCTGCTGAAGCAGACACTTGTAATTTTGGACCAAATTATGGTACTGATCTTATTACAAAGAAAGAGAAAGAACACTCTGGTAGAAAGAGGTGTTCAAATTATTGTAAATGAAGAAAAGGTAAAGACAGAAAAAAAGAAAGAAAAATGATATTTCAAAAAAAGACAAGAAAATAAGCAATTTACTTTTGAACGTTAATCTCCTGGAAAATTATTTTTCTTGTACTTTCAAGGCCCAAATAATTAAAAATAAAGATGTGGCTTCTAAGGGCACACCAAATCTATCCATCACCAGACAGGTGAAAGAAACATAGCTCTAGGAATGTATTCAAGACTGTTAATGCTTGCTAAAGTTATAAATTACATTAAGCTCTGTGAATTTTTAAACAAGTAAGGACTATAATCTCAATCCTTAAACACTGCAAAACACATGTTCTTTTCCACTTGAAAGCTTAAGTGCTCTGCTGACTCCAGGGAGCTTCCTACTAGAACAAGTGTTACGGCAAGCGTGGAAGACTTACAAATCTTTAGCAAGGAGATTTTAACAGCAACTAGTCTCATAAAAGACAAATTACATGAGACTAAATATACCTTTAGAGGTCCATTATTGAGACTGTATTGACTTGTGCAGNAGTACTGTTTTTTTCATCAGACCATTGTGCAGATGTCTCTGATATGATAGTCATTGTCTCAGAGGATTTGAAAACACAGAGGACACTTAAAGCAATAGCCAGCATCGCATCTGCCTCTGCTCATCTACTCCCATTTTCTTATTTTCATCTTGACATCATAGAAGATCACTTGCAAACTTATTATTTTCAAACTTTTTGGAAAATCTTTGGCATCTAATGAACAGGCTGCCAGCTATGAAAAATAAATTTATTAAAAGCAGTGACAAAGAAAGACTGGTCGTTAACACAAAAGCTGTTCCAAACTCTTCTTTCTTAATCAAACTTGTTCAAGCAGAGACTCCAAAAAGAAGGAAAAATTAGACTTTCAATAGTATCAGGCTATGGAAATATTCTGCTTTGCTGAATAAAAAATAGCAAGAAATGCTGATACAAATTCTAATTAATGCTCTCTACAATTGCCCCAAAAAAAGCTAACAGATACTTACAATCAAAATAGTTTCAAGTGTGCTTTGCTGTTACACCAAAAACTGTTCTTTACATCACAGTAATAACTCATTTTAACTTCAGACAGACATACTACAGCTCTTTAATCATTGGAAAGATGCTAAGTAACAATCCACAGCTTTTTTACTATTTAAACAAAAAAAAAAAAAAAAAGGAAGAAGAAAAAAAAAAAGAAGAAAGAAAAACTAGAAAGATGCCTAAACATCTTCGTGAATAATCTATGGAAATTCTCTCATTGCAAGGTTCATTTGAAATTTGCTTTGTAAGCATGTTCCAGTGATCCCCAAAAGGATACTCTGCTGCCCCAAAAACGCAGTTAGCTGAAACAAGGACAGAGGGAGGACACATGCAGGGTGGACAAGACAAGCTTGTGTTTTTTTAGTTAAAATATGAAATATAATGCTCTATCCTATACTAACGTGTTAGGAATAATCATGTCATCATTACCAATTTATTTACATCTGTGTCTCAGTGCCCTTTTGTAGGGGCAATCTCAATGGAAACAGTAAAACCTGGACCAATATTCATCTTTCCCTGAGCAAAATTAAGTCTGCTTCTTGCAGATCCGACTGGCCAAGAGGAAAACTGTGCTAGCGTGCCTTTACTGCTTCCAACCTGAGCCAATTCCTTCAGGGCAGTCGCTGCCAGAGCAGATGGTGTTTCACAGGCACAGCAGGATCTAAACTTTTTCAGCCTGCTAATCACACCTTCAGGTTTCAACACAAATTTCCCTCCCTTTCTACTCACACATCGGAACATAAGTGCTTTTATCTACAAAAATGAAGTTTAAATTAACTGAAATTTAATTTCATACCACGTAATGAGGCTAATTCTAAGGGAGGGAGAATGTGTAGGAAACTGTGGAACTGCAAGAGCAGGTATGGAAGAGCCTACGAGTGTATTTACACATTACACTGTCTGGGTGGCAAATTAAATGGAATGAAGGCCACTGTGAACACTAATCAACACAAGAATCACTTAAGAGTTCTCTCAAAACATATTCCTTTTCATTTTTTGAAGTTAGCATCATTAAACCACACATGACGCTGGGTTTTCTTAACTGCTAACGATGTCCTAGGAATGCAGAGATCTACCCCTGCCTCGGAGAAAGCTCGCAGAAAGTCAGCTCATTTTCAGAGGTACGAGCCCAGCTAGGAGGCCATCCCTGCCCGTAGAGCACACACGGTGTGAGGCTCCTTGGCCACCACACAGCCCTCACACAGGAGATTGTGAGGTGTCTGAGGGTCACTGTTTAGCAGTCATCAAATTCTGAAAAACAGGAGGTGTATCAGCAACTTCTGTGAAAGGATGGAAACTATTCTGGACAGCCAGAAGGTACTAGAAGAGCTCACTGATACTCTAAAAATCCTGTACTTCTTAAATTAGTAACTTCAGAGTGCTTAGAAATCTAGAATTTTTTTAAGTGAATCTACTAGGCAGAAAGAACAAAATTATATTCCTGGAGTGGCAAACAGATGTCACACAACAATACTTAGGAGGAAAAAAGAAATAAAGTCAACCCCCCTAAAAATATGTTGTGATTGAACATGTAATATCAGCTGACTCTAAGGAAAATAAAAAGACTCTAAATGAAAATACAGGCCTTTAGTTTTACGTCACAGCAGAAAAAAAAGTCATGCAGACATTAAGTCTAGTATAAAAATGTCTTTTTTACCCTCTGATTTAGGTCTTATCTTGTTAAAGGGGGTTAATTAATCAAAAACAAATAAAGCATGACCAGTAATGAAGGTTAAAGAGACACCCTAACACCACAGCACCTATACAGGGAATCATAATTAAGTTGTTATTTCAATAAAACTGATGAAATTTCCCTCTAGTAACTTTAGCTTTCACACAGTTTTAGAAAAGTTCATTCGGTGTTAGGAGTTTTGCTGATTAAATGGTCCTGACAATAGATATTAACAGGCAGGTGTGACACAGGCTTGCTGTATCACACCCCTCAGAGGTACAGTTCCTCTGGGGTGAGGGAGCAGCACGGGCTGCTTTGGGCATAATGAATGAACTCATCCCAAATTAAACCCCGTTCATATTTCCCAGTTATCATCATCAGCGTGGATAGAGCTAAACCAACATACCTGTAAGGCTAATCCACAACAAAAACCTGGGATGTTCCTCATAAAAGAGGGAAGATCTCTCAAATCCAAAGCACTCAAATACAGCCTCGTATGGTACATTTTCTATAGTATCTTGAATAACTTAAAAATAGTAAATTATACAGGGAAAATACCATTTTCATATTCCATAAAACAAACTTCTATTTATCCAATGAACAACAAACGGAACATTTGCTGCAAACATGCCTTTAACTTAGTGAAGGTATTTGGGTTTTCATAAAGGGACATTAGGGCTGGCAATTCAATACTGGGTAACAAAACTTATCAACATTATCATTTCGTCAGTCACTGAATTGCAAATATGTCAGGTTTTTTCACTGCCTCCTGTACAAAGTGAAGTGAACACTGGTAGTCACGAATGTTCTGCATAACAGCACTGTTTTTCATGAATATTGAACTATCAAACAAATAGAGGGACATAAAAAAACTACTTGGGTATCTGTGCCCTGGTCTGTCCCTCTTCCAATAAACTTGCACTTGTTTCAAAGGCACGTGCTACATAAAAAGCTCTGTGTGAAAAAGTAAGGATGGCCCAACACATAAAAACTTACTCCTGGTCACCAGCTGCCTGTATCTGTATGAATGATGCCCTTCCCCACAGCTGTATGATCCATTTTCAAATATAAAACTGCTCTGCAAGCTGACATTTTGTTTCGGCAGTCATGCCTTGTTATGGCCCCTCTGGTTCCTAGAACAGTTTGTTTGGCCACACTCATCAATAAGGCCATTCACTTAACTGGTCTTCCTTAAGCACAGAGTTCCCTGACCTATTTCTTTCACACTTCCCTTCCCCAAATATCATCATCTGCCAGTTTACTTGTTACCCTATGAACTCTCATTTATTAACATCCATGGTTCCTGTCTGTTTTGAAGGCTCTAGTACAATTTTACTGCCACTGGATCCTTAAAGTTATTGATCCTTTTTATGCTTCAGTAACAATCACTCAGACATTGCACAGTCTGCCCTGACCAATCCAAGCCCTAGCTTTAACCTTAAATTTTCGTTTCTGCTATTGAGTTGCAGGAAAGTCCCCTTTGTTCTTTCTCACCATTAAAATTTATTCTGTTGTGTTGTTGCATCTTGTTAAGCATTGGTTTCAGCCACTGGAAAAGAAATGCTGAAATTCAACATTTCCTTTCATTCTCTTTTATTCTCATCTTCAACTATTCTTTCAGCTTGCTCCCCGCATAGTTTTATCCTGGAAAATTCAGTGAGATTCCAGCAAAATATTCTATGTCTGTAGCCTCCTGTGGTCTGCCCTCTCTGGTCTTTTGGCAGACACAAATTTCTCATCTGTTTTCCTCCAAAACTTTTTACATCAACGCAGAACAGACTACATCCCCCAATTTCCCTGACTGTAATCCCCAATCTTTGCACAAAAGTACAAGACTTACTCTTTCCCATCTTCAGCAACTGGTATCATCTAACAGTTGCATTTGGCTTTGTTCAGTGATTTATTCTGAGGGTGGCAAGGCTGAATGAAGTTTTCATTTTAGAGTATCAGAAAAGCAAAACAGGAATAAAAAAAGCTTTTTTAGAAATATAACTTTCCAGTCAAATGTCACATAGGGCCCGGGCTGTAACAGACTGCCCACACCGCCTGCATCATTCCGGCATTCCCTCGTGACATGAGGGAATCCCCACTGCCATGGCAATCCTGAGAGCTCAGTTCACACTGCAGACTTGCCCTGTGTTAGGGCATATTCCACAGGGTTTCTTCACTTCCCATTCACATTTTTTTCATAAAATCTGCTGGGATTTGATCTTCTAAGGCCAATATACTACAATCAGTTCCATTGCTCAAGTTCAACTATTGGAAGAGTACTATCAGACATATACATGCACAGACATACATTGTGCCAAAAGACGAGTCTTTTTCTCAGGAAAATATACCCAGTATCTTGCAATTCTCTTCCCTTTCATATCGAACCTCCCAGAATACACTGTTCACAAACCCCGGCATGGAGGCTGCCCCCTCCTTTTCATTCTAGAGACTCTCCTGGGCACCTTTTGTTTCTCATCTCTACAAGTTTCTTTCATAAATTTAAAACATCTTCCTGGTCCAAGCTGAATATTAGTACTTTATTCAATTTATTCTGCTATTTTTCTTCAACACAGTCAATTATGCAGTTGTTGGAACCATCTCTCACAGTTTCTTTCATTTCTTTCCTGCTGGTGCTCTGTAACATGCTAACCTCACCTTCCAACAAATTTCTCCAGCATTTCCACAGCAGTGGTCTTTGATCTCCTTCCTTTCTCCATTTATATTTTCTTTCCAAGAAAACACACCTGAAGCAACAGTCAGCCTCCTTTGCTACACGGACAACTCAGAGACACTCTTGCCTGCTTTTACTTATGCAGAATATAAACTGCCACCAAGCCTTGGATATCTAAAAGCCCGCTTAAGGTGAACTTAGCTAACACAGTTAAGTGCACTCAGTTTCCCTAATGCCCTTCTTTGTCATTCTCGGTGATGGTCCTAGAAATAACTCTGCCAGAGGATACCATCTTAAACTGACTCCTCTATGGGCAACCCATGCTTCAATCATCCTTTCCTTGTGGTATAATACCACAAGAGAGAAAGAGAGAGAAAAAGAGAGAGAGGGGGAAACAGAGAAACAGAGAAACAGAGAGAAAGGGAAAAACAGAGAGAGAGAGAAAGAGAACGACAGAGGGAGAAAGAGGGAGAGAGAAAGAGGGAGAGAGAAAGAGGGAGAGAGAAAGAGGGAGAGAGAAAGACGGAGAGAGAAAGACGGAGAGAGAAAGACGGAGAGAGAAAGACGGAGAGAGAAAGAGATGCAACTTTTACCAAGAGCCTTCTCATTTCACATTTCAACTAGCTCAAAATATTTTGTCAGAGAGAACCAGACAGAAACAATAGAATCCCACTCATCCAAAATATGGTTGCAGGAACAGTTTACTAAGTCTGCTGCTTTCACCACATAATCCTTCACTTTGCACATTCCTCACACTCGGCCGCATCCCACTGGAACTGATTCCATTCACAGCTCAGCACACACTGCTACCTTGATTTTTTCCCTGTAAGACAAACCCCAGAGACAGGAAGATTCTATGAACAATAGAAACACATCTTGCCCTGCAGGTACAGCTGTGGGAACAGGCATTGGAATCGTGAGGGGGAAACTTCAAATAGCAAAGAGCTGGTTTGTCAAACACACAGCAAGGAGAATTAGATTTTGTTACTGGCTGCACTTAGCAGGTAAACGTTCACATGTTTCTGGGCTGCAAACAGTATCCAAGTGTACCAACTTTGAGACACTCTAAAATACACATTTACTGACAGCTTCTGCACTAGGACGTTTATACCCTGAAAACTTAAGGACAAAGTGTAATTTGTTTCACAAATAGGTAACAGACACAGATGTAAATTTCATGAGCAAATAAGGAACTGCTTTAATTTCAAGTTACACAAATATTTTAGACTCTTGAAATCAAGTCCTGATCTTCCTAAGGTAATATATCAGAGGTACGAGATAGCTTGGAACAGAAACTGGGGAGAGGTGGTGGTCAATTGATCCCTAACCACAAGACAATTCTTCCTGTAATTAACAGAGTGCAACATGAAAGCAGTCTTTGTCCATGAAATATCCCAGTTTTCCTATGTGTTTGAACCTAGTCAGATAACCAGAAAAGGTCTGCTTGCAGACTGTTTTGGACACATATCATGTGTATTTAATTAGGAAGGCCTATTCTTTACTCAAGGAAAAAACATGAATTCTTTCTGGATTCTGAGAAGCTCCTAGGTATGATTTCCTACACAGAGTTGTTTGCTCTCATATACATGTCCACTATCAAGTTAAAGAAAAGAAATGTCTTATTACCATATTTTTCAGGACATAGTGTTAACAAGATCTGCAATACTGTCAAGCACCTTTTAGATTCCCTGATTTGGCTTTCAGACAAAAAAGAAATTATAAAATTAAGTGCTAAATGTGCAACAGTCAAGAAAGATAAGCCCTTTGACATTAATAGCAATAGGTAGAGCTAACGGATTAGCAACCAATTAATACATGCAGTCAAAATATGACCTACACAAAATTTGAAATATCAATCAATACTGCAGTCTTATTGCAATTCCTCTCTAGGTCCGAGATGAATATTGAACTAAGAATACAAACAGCTTGTTTACAGCTAAAATCATATCAATTTCTGTTGGCAGAAATGTTCATATAATAGAGTTCAGAAAAGGCATTGCCTTTGCAAAATTTTTACACATAATTTTAGTCATACTGTTTCCCTCTATGAGTATTTATATATTTTGATATTGGCATTTAAGTATACTTACATAAAAACATAAAGATACAATCTGTCCAAATTTCTTTCCTCCCAGCTAAAAGTATGTTGCTAGACATGTACTGCAGGAGACACACACAGAGCATGAATTCAGATACTTTGATGACTAAAGTAAATATAGATACTCGATAACAGGTAAGAATAATCTAATTTTATCAACTTTCCAGCCTTATAATTGCTGCACCTGTTGAAGTACAGAAAGCAATATCTAAATATTTGTCATGAGGATTGCTCAAATTTGCAAGCTGTTACAGGATCATGCTTACAGGGCCTCTTTCCACTTGTACCCCAGAAAACAATGATAGCTGCATCCAATTTCTGTGTGCATGTGCTGCTGGTTGCACATTCCCCTCTGTGTTAGTATTCCATCCTGTTCCCACCCCATCCATGCACACAGACCCCTTGGAATTGTTTGCTGGGGGTAAAAAAAAAAAATCAATCAAATAAATATAATTATTTTCTTGTATACTTAAGTAGATAGAGAGCGTACATGACTTCAAATCAACATGTTACTGAAAATTTAAGTTCAATACTAACATTCTCTATTTTCATCAAATAATAAC
The DNA here is from genome assembly GCA_013400655.1 of Mystacornis crossleyi. Lineage (NCBI taxonomy): Eukaryota > Metazoa > Chordata > Aves > Passeriformes > Timaliidae > Mystacornis > Mystacornis crossleyi. The sequence goes on from VYZQ01037834.1 coordinate 29,561, forward strand.
TAAAATCGACACAAAAGGAGATTTTCTTACAATAAGAACAATCAGCCACTGGAATAATCTCCCCAGAGAAGTGGTGGACTCCCCAACACAGGACAAGTTTTAGATTTAGCTGGACGCGTGCCGGGCCAACTCATCTAGACGGTGGTTTTGCCAAGAAAGGTAGGACCAGATGATCTTTGGGGTACCCTTCTGACCTGATAAGTCTATATTTGACAGAAACTTCTACATAGAAGAGATCTATGATAGCCACACAAAATACATCTAATAGAATCACAATAATATCTTATCTCTCATTTATCAAAGTATTTCTGTCATGGTGAACTAGCAGCACCTTCCTCGTACTGATCCTCCTAACACTGTTCATTGAACTCTTTGAAATATTAATATTGGAAAAAACCACTGTACCGCTTTATAAAGATTTGCAAAATGTGCAATGAGCCCTTAAAGAAAAGTCACATAATAGATGCTCTCTGAAAAGCATAAAGTACATACATTCCTTCAGTTTCAAGGAAGCAATATAAAAACCTTGTACTGTTTATTCGAATAAAGTCACACATTACGGGCTTACTTCTCCCTACCCCTGCCCAAACAATTGATGTTTTATCAGCTCTGCAATGTCTGATCTCTCTCCAAGTCAGACAGGAGATCAGAGGATTTAACCTGTGTTATCCTTGTAAAACTGCATATAAAATACAGCAGAGAACATGTATCTGTGAATCTCATTTAAACTGTGCTTAACAAAGCACAAATATTTATTGTAAAGCATAATGGATTATTAGGAAAATGAAGAACTTCATATCTCTTTGTTGTTCACATCTAGAGATAATAAAGATATCAAATTCTGGAAGTCTACCAAAAAGTTACATTTTATTATGAACACGTATGATTTAAGCATTGCCAGTAAATTCTACGTATTTAGTTATGGCTGACATTTATGATGTTACTTGAAGAATAATGAATGCCCTAACTTGAAATATGCACATGCCTTTAAGAAGTGAGCCGAACGTCAAAGGAAGCCTTTAGTAACTTGCATATGAACAAATATCTTCTATCATTTAGAAAGGTTAATGAAATCGCATTTTCTGAGACTTCTGTGCTACAGACAAACGTGACAGAAAAAGAGAACATTTACTATCCAGAAGCGAACAGAGGAAGTAAATTATTATATGATAGTCCCTACATATCTTAACTACTAGTACAATACTTTAATGTTTCTTTCATTGTATGCATTAGATAATCTGCAACTTACTGAATGAGTTATTTCTGAAGGCTGTCACAGCATACTTGCATTTTAACATTTTATGCAGAAACAATTACTATATTAATCACTGTAAACAACTACTGTATTAATTCTGTTGTGCAAACTCAGGGAGTAAAATGCTCGAAAACTACTCCACCGTTTCAGATCCACCTCGTATCTCCTCATACCTAATTCACAGTCAATCACAAGACCTGCATTATAGAATAAACGCCAAAGAAAAATTAGAAAATTTCATTTCGCACCAATGAGTTTCAGCCACGACAGTAACAGACGGGGGATTCTGGAGCAACAATCAGTTCGCAGAAACTGCTCACTTGCACGTTTATTAAATACACTCCCCTCATTCTCCCTCCTACCACGGGCTGATAATCCACTTGCAGCAGCCTCGGGCCAGTTCCAACACAACTCGATGTTCCTGCAGTTGACGTGCAAGTGCCCAAATAAAAACAAACTCCCCCACACGCACGGGGGTTTACGCTACAAAAAACAAGACTCATTGAAAAGTTTTCCGGGAGGTAGAAACCAACAGAGTTCCATTCAAGAAAACTGAGCGTTTCGGGCATCCCTCCAGCCCCTACTGAACAGCTCTCTCTTCAGTAAAAAGAAGTTTCTTAAAACCCATCAACCCCAAACTAACGTTAACTTTGGTGGAGCGAGGAGCAGGGGGTGAGAGAGAGGGAGAGAGAGGAACAAACGACAGTAATGTGCAGGGCAGAAGGACAGCTGCCACTCAAACAACGCCAACATTCGATAAATAATATCCCTCAAAACCTGGTCTTTCTTAAGCACTTGGCAACGATTTTGTCGATAGAAAGCGGGAAGAGCCAGACGTGCCGAGCAGCTTAGAAAGCTGTGGTTTCTTCCTCTCAGAAAGGCTGCCAGACGCGGAGGAGGTGAGGGGCTTCGGAAAAGAAACAAAATAACAAGGTAACTGATAGCTGAAGCTGTCTGGGTTGAGGTTTCGCTCTAATCAATAAGAACTGCTGTTTAATAATTGAGATTGCATTAAAAGCGAGCGAGCCTTCTGTCCTACAGCAAATACATTATTATGATTTAGCACCCACGCTGAAATAAAGGGTTATATCGATTCTGCAGAACCGAGCTGAGAAACCCGCTAAGGGACTAACATTCTCCTCCATTCCTCTAGCAGGAGTTTGTTAGTGAGCAGACATCCAGCACAAACATACACAGCAGTCAGGAAAAGCTATGGAGCGGCGCTCATTCCTCCGAAAGTTTCTCCTTCAAGTTTCGGAGAAACCTACCTGCTCTCTGGAAATGCAAGGCAACGAGGGTCTCCTAAACATTTTGCAGCTGCCGTAGTAGCTGGCCGAAGTTTCCCCTAAGGACACGCAGCTAGATCTCCTCCTGGGTCTGATCACAGGCACTTTTTCCTCCACGCTGGGGAGCCGTGGGTGGCGGTGATGCTGGTGGTGCGCTCCTCGGCTCTGCGCCGAGAAGATACCGTGCTCCCCGCCACAGAGTGCCAGGAGGCAGCCTGCCACCCCGACCGTGCCGGCCAGCAGCGGGCCGAGCGCTGGGGGCAGCGCCTGGAGGCTGCTCAGCGACACCAGCCACGCCAGGCTGCAGAACACCAAGACGAGGAGGCTCCGGCGCAACTTCAGGGAGCTCTGCAGCAGGGTCAGCGCTGCCACCGAGACCAGCACCGTCAGGAGCCTTCCTAGGAACATCTGCGGTTCCTCTTCGTGCCCCTCCGCGGCCACCAGCCACTGCAGCGCCACGAAGTCCCCCGAGTAGCAGCACAGGGGCAGCGCCAGCAGCCACCAGCGGGTCCCGCCGCCGCCGTGCTCCCCGCGCCGGCCGCCGGCCAGGTAGCAGGTGAGGAAGAAGAAGGCACAGGCGATGCTGAAGAGGGGGCTGAGGCAGCGGGACAGGCACAGCAAGGCGTGCAGCGGCCGCGGGCTCCGCCAGCTGCTCCCGTCCTGCTGGCCCCGGGAGCTGCCCCGGCCGGGAAAGGCCAGGAGGGAGAGGACAGCGGCGGCCAGGACGCCCAGGGCGAGCCGAGCCCGGGAGGAGGAGGCGGTAGGAAAGAGCAGCAAGGAGAGGAAGCTCTTCGGGGGGTCCTGCCGCAGCGGGGTCGCGCAGCTCTTCACGTATCCGTTCCGAAGGCTCTCCGCGCTGCCGGGCAGCGCCGCGGGGGCGGCCGCCCCGCCGCCGTCCGGCTGCGGGCAGTGCTGCGGGGCTCTGCCGGCTCCGGGCGGGGAGGCGGCCGCCGCCGCAGCTTCTGGCTCTTCCCTCATGGTGGTCGGGGACGCGGGAGGGGGAGGACGGCGGAGAGGCGCGGGTCGCGCTAGCTGTGTCCCGGCCGCGCCTCCCGCATCCCCTCAGGAAAAGGGCGCCGGGCTGAGCCGCCGCTCGTCCCCCGCGGGCCGCCGCGTCCGCGGCATGGTGAGTGAGGACGGGAAAAAGAGAGAAAAGGTAAAAGTCTGGCTCGCCCGCTGGCGTTCCTCAAACGGCTCCGGCGGCGGGCACTCGCTGCCGCCTCCCAGCGCCCAGCGGCGGCAGCGGCCGCGGCGCAGCCGGCGGGGGTGGGAGTGAGGCAGGGAACAGCCTCTGCCTCCCGCCCGCCTTCCTCCCCTCCCTGCCGCCCGCCTTCCCGCCCGCCTTCCCTCCCTCCCCCGGGCCCCGGGAACCGCACTTCCCGCGATCTTTTTCAAAATATAAATCTCTCTGTCTGTGTTTGCCCAGCCGCCCCCCGGGGCAGCGTGCGGGGATCGGGCCGGCCCCCGCCGGAGGCCGCAGCCGCGGCAAGGGACGCGTGGGGAAGCGGTGCAGGGGCAGGAACGCTGAGCTGGCGCGACTTTGTGCTTTATCTTGTCATTTAGCGTCGAGATGCCGCGGAAAAGTTGCTCCTAGGGGCTGTAAAGCAGAGTATCGAAGTGTTTTCCCTCTGAGGACCATCACTTTTTCCTTTTTTTTTTTTTTTTT
>VYZQ01037835.1:22677-84446 GCA_013400655.1 Mystacornis crossleyi
CTAAAAATGTGAGGAGATGCAAAGGCTCAAGGCAGATGGAACCGACCTTTTATGTACTTTGAGGGCTTGGATTATAGTATAATCCAATAGGGGGATCTTGAAACCACTGTGTTTGGCTGTTCTTGTATCAGCATCATGGGTGCTTGGTGGGTTGGTTTGACCTGATTGCTAACTTTGTGTAAAACTCAGATTTGCAATCTAAACATCACTTCTGAGTTATTGCTAATACAGAATTTAAAGGAATGAAGGGAGGAACTACAGTTTACTTTTTCCTTTGTTGTTCATACCTGCTCTGGATCCATCCGGCCTTTTAAAGCTGAGACTAATAAAGAATTAAAGGATTCATTAACCAGACAACAATAACGATCGACTCAGTTGCGCTGGAGCTGTTCCAGATTTTCTCTCTCTCCAAAAGTGTGGATATCTTGTTTCTGCATTGCAAGGCTGTCTCCAGCTGGCTGTGACTCAGATACAAGTCTTCCAGATGTCATTGCAGAATACTGTGATGAGACTGCCTTTCTGTCTTCCAGTGTTTAATCATGGAAAAATGAAAGGAAGATACTGTCTTCTTTTGGCAGCATATCATGTGCTCTGATTCCTAATTTTATTACGTCTTACTCTCTAGAGCATGGAAGAAAGTGACTGTAAAAAGCAAAGGTGTTTCCTTTCTGGTAGCAGAGTTGAAACCAGATGTGCAAAATTTTGGTGGCAACACTGAATAGATACGACTTGTTAAAAACACAGGTCAAATGACTTGCAATGGTGAGAAGGGTTAAGTGGCATATAATTTTTATTTCCATGTTATTTTTGTCGGGACTCCATTTATCAGTGTTCAGAAGCCCTCAATTTTCTGTTTATAAAATGTTTTTAGCAACAGTGGAAATAACCAAAAGGGAATAGTACGAACCCTTTTCTCTTTGGAAAGGGAAAGGAAGGAAAGTGTGACTTAGTTCACTTGTGATGCAGCATATGTCTTAAATTCTTACGGATCTGTTTACTTAGATGTCTTAAATATGTAGAATGAAGAATAAAATTAATGTTTAATGGAATGCAGTAAAGTCACTGTCAGATGAACTGTCACCCCTTCTGTGTATGCATGTGAACGCTACCTGTGTTTAAAATGGTACATAGAAATAACTAAATAAAGGTGGTATTTATATGAAAAGCTGTTGTGTCCCTCTATTCTTCTGTGTAGAACAGAGCAAATCTGGTCTATTGCCAGATTATTGCTTGCTGAGTGCATTGGGTCTGTGATGTTTGGCTGCTCTGCAGAAACAACCCTTATAAACCAAAAACTGATTGAAACATAAGAGTGCCGTACTTTGCTTTTGTCCTGGTGGTACGAGGCTTTGCACCAACCCTTGCAAAAAGAGCACAGAGAAGGAATTGTCTTGGTTAATTTGCACAGCAAAATGAAGGTTTGATAGTGGCACGGTTGGTAGCACTGGTAACACATGCTCAAAGGAACTGATGGTGAAGGCCAGCAACAGCACGTGTGTGAGGCTGCTCAGCTGTCCTTTGCTGAGTGTTATCTTGTGATGAAGTCTCTACCGATTTTTTGCTGCTGCTGCCACTGTCATTCCCTGCCTTGGCTGTTTAAATGCTGCTACAAGTGTGTCTGATGTGGGATCTTGCACTTTCCTTGTGTTGTGTGTGTGACCTTTTGAGATCCTTAACACAGCATCCTCAACATCTCCAACTGGGCATACAGTTGAGCCGGATGGAAAGTAAAAAAGCAAACTTGCTTATCTTGATGACTTTTACTGGTGTAAAGCTTCCGTGAGTGAGGCTGCACAGAGCGGGCTATTGTCTTTCAAACAATTAGCCGCATCAGTTTCTGGGAGTCTTTGCACTTTCCTTCTTTATGCTAAATCAGGGAAGCTCTGCACGCCACAGAGAAGAGCTGCACTGGATGTGCTAGTGTGACCCTAAGTGGGAGCAGGATGGGGGGATTAAGGCTCACTGAATTGTCACTGATGAGCTGGCACCCATCAGTCTTGGGAACTTGCTTAGAAAGGATGCAATCAGAGCAGCCCTGTAGGGGCTTCAGCGATTTCTGCTGCGCCTCTGCCTGCGGAAGGGTGGGAGCGAGGTGTTCGCATTTTGAATGTAACTCTGTGGTGACGGACAAGTTCAGGATTTCTACTACAGCATCTGGGTTTTGTGAGACCAGTGCAATTTTGTTATTTTACTCTACAGATCTTGCACTAAAAATGAGAATTACTTGCTTCAGTTACAGTTGTGTGATACTGTTTGTTATAAATGCTGGTTGCTCGCATGAGCAAGAAATAAATTGACTCTGCTCCAAAGAGCTAAAATTCAGCATACCTAAGTATTTAAATTATTGCATTATTCTATACCATGACTGCCTGCATCACTGAAATAAAGCAACTGCACCAATGAAGCCAACAAACCTTTAAATGAAAGCATTTGCATGAACAGCTAACACCATTGGATGTAGTCCACCAGAATAAAAGCACTTTGGGGCTATAGTATCTTGTTAAACATATTGTAAATGTTTTTGACAAGAAGCCTGGCAGAATCCAACCACCCCTGGACAGCCAGCATGTCAGAGCATTTCCGAGTGAGATGTATTATCCTGTTCTGGACTGATAGCTTTGGATAATCCTCTAATCCAAGTGATTGCTTAAATGTTGCAGCCTATTTAGTTTTGCTTGGTCTGGGATGACTTGCTGCTGGAGAGCTCAGGGTGAATTAGAGAAAAACCCACTAAGATTAAAATAAAAAAAAAAAAATAAAAGGACTGCAACTGAATAAATGAATTTACCTCCAGCTGTTTAGGGTCCAGGCTGGACTTGAGGATGTTGTATCCCAGTGGTGTTTTGGCCCTGTTAGAGACAGCTCCTGAGCTCTGTTTTGACTCTGACTTTGATCTGTTTTTCCTCTGACTTCTGGGATTTTTGCTGAGGCTGTCAAAGAGAAGGTGACTTGAAGAAGGCAGTGTGACGTCGGTTTTGCTGTGGAAGACATTGGAGCTTTTGCTTGTCCTTGTGTCTGACAAAAGTAGCCTCTAGTCCTGTACTGTTTGCCCTCTGCATCTCTTGTGCTCCCTCTGCCATCACTACCTCCTTGCAGCGAGGCCCGACTGATTTTCACGTGCAGTAGCCAAAGAACATTTGAGAAGCATATTCCTTTAGGTGTCTGCTTGATGGTAGAGCAAAGTTGTTTTCTTTGCACTCAAACCACAAAAAAAAAGGGGGGGGGGGATTGGAAGGTCTGTGTGGAAGATGCTGTGGAGTGGAGGAATTCAGCTAAGGCGGCTGCCCCATTCTCACTGCCTGTGAACAGTATCACATCAGGATTTTGACTGATCATCAGCTGATTTTGCCCTTGTGTTGGGGTGGCAGAAAGTCAGATACTGGGGTGACACTTCAGTCCCAGACTGCTTCCTGGCCCCTGCCTCCCACCAAGAGGACTGAAAAGGGGGATGATGTGCCCTGCACCTGGGCTAGGCTGGCAGCAGAGCAGAGCCTTCCTCCAAGGAGAGTGAAAACCACCAGAGCCCCACCTGTACCCTGGGGTAGCTGGAGCCTGCCCTTTCTCGTCTGATTTTGGGTGGCTGTGTGCTTGTTTAATCCCTTCTGTCACTGGCCAAGAAAAGTTACATGAGTTCACAACTGAGAAGGCCAAGAAGCAAAAGATTTGTTGCTCTTTGTGTCCCCCCCCCCCCCATTTCCCTGCCTCTACTCTTAACTGTTATGAGAAGAGAGAGAATCCTTCCCCTCCTCCTACAAGAATCAAAACAGTTCTTTGTTTTGCTTGTGTTTTACAGATCAATTTTGTAGCCTGTCAACTGTTTGCCCTTTTGGCTGCATTTTGGTTTCGTATTTACTTGAGTCCCAGTCATGCCAGCTCCGCTGTTCGCCATGCATTTGCCACCCTCTTTGGAATATACTTTGCTGTCTTCTGCTTTGGGTGGTGAGTATTTAGTCACCATTAAGACAAGGCTTGGGTAAAAATAATTTTAAACTTTATATCAGCTTTTTTGGATTACATCTTTTTAATCTTGAGGCTCTTAATGCTACCTTAAAAAGAATATCCTAACCAACATAACCATTCCAAACCCTCAAAGTAAAATGACTCATGTAAGTACTTCCAAGTAAAGTATTTAATTTAATTTGTGATATTTGTTCCGGAAGTTAAAGCCACACCAGTCTGCTGTGAAGATATCTTTTCTGGAAAAGATGTATCCAACTCAAATGGGCGCTTTGAGCCAGGCTACTCTTTCAGTTAAACATATGGATAATATTGTTGCAATAAGTATTAGTCTGTGTTGGATAGTCAGGCTATAAAGATGTATGGTAATCCAGGTTTACTGGTACCCTGATATGACATCACATTTATGTCATTTGCATGGAAGAATATTCTCTTGCTCTGAACTGTCAGCACTTCCAGGTGACGTAGAAATTATCTAAATACTCACTTTGTTTTCTTCAAGGTATTCCATTCATCTTTTTGTCCTGGTAATGATGAACTATGGCATTATGAATATGGCGAGTATTCCCAACATCCACAGGTGAGCTTATGTGGCTGCAATTCTGCAGCTGCCCCTCTGACACCTTCTCTGCTTTCAGGGAGAATCATGAGAAGTTTTTAGAACCACCTTCTCTTCTTTCCTTCTCTTCTTTCCTTCTCTTCTTTCCCAGTTACTTGCAGGAGCTTTGTTCATGGAATTACAGAAGCAGCTGTAATCTCAATTTGTGGTCTTCTTGGATTGATGTATTGCATTTTCCTATGAAATTGCTGGCCTCAAAATTTGACTTTTGCAGGCTTAACAATTTATGGACAAACCTTTGGTTTCTTAAACATAATGAAGTCATGTTCTCCTTGGTCTTGTATTCTTCCAGATTGCATTTTATAATCCTTTTTAATGTGTTTTTCCCTTTGCTGTTTGCCCTTCAGGTATTTTCCACTTATTCTTGAGTTAAGTTGTTCAAATAAGGTCAACTGAGGCATCTTAGCTTACTGATCCCCAAAATGAGGTCTTGCTTTTGGTACTGGGCATTGTGAAAAAGTAGGAAATACCAGAACTGTTATTGCTTCGAAGATGGTTTGGGTGTGTTACAGGTGATTTTTGTCTCTGCACTGTCTGGCTGTTTCTGTAGCTGCTGCTGAATGCTCAGAATCCACATCAGTCTGGGCTGGGGAATGGAAACCCTTTCTTCCCTTGCCTTCAAGGCCAGGACTGCCTGAGAATCTGATGTTCAGATAATCATCTCGCCTTCCTTTTTCTCCTATAGAGACCCCTCTCTATTATCTAAATGGGAACCCTACTTATGATTTTTCTAAGATTATTTAGAAATGTGAACTATAAAAAACAAGCCTGTCTACAGCAGTCACTAGCATTTTGCACCAGCAATATAAGGTATTAAGAAGGTATTTTTTCCCCCCCTTCACAGAGTGCAAAGCCCAGAAGTCCAGAGGTAATTAATAATCTCACAAAAAAAAATAAGAGGTAATTGAACAATGTTTGTTAAAGAAATGCCATCCAGAGACCAAAATAAAAAGGTGTTAAAATTTTGTATTATGGTTTCCTGGTCATTGTCCCTGCCTATCACTCGAGGGAAATGCAGGAGTCAGTGACTATAGATCAGAGGAACCAAGTCTACAAGGGAATCATCCAGTAGTTATTTACATCTTCCTAGGCAAGTTGAGGTGGTGATAAGAAAAAAGGACACAGCTTTAACAGGAAACGCCCTCACTCTTCCTCTTTAGCCAATTAGCCACAATGGCTAAAAGCAAAATAGCTGTATACTGAAACACAAATCAAGCCAGTTCATATAATGTCACCACTGCTGCAAGACACTCATGTGTTGATTTGAGTGAATGTGAAAAGTCAATCCAACATGCTGAAAAACCTCAGGAGGTCTGAGGGAGGATTGTGTTAGGTCTTTTCTATTGTATTCCACTAGCAGTATGACTCAAGGTGCTTCCACATTATTGATTTTGGCAAAGTAACAGTGTATTCAAACTGCTTGAGAGTAAGCTTGAACAATGCCACCTTAGGGTCTGGACCTGTTCGTACAGGGGACCAGATCCTTCAGAGTGGGGCTTCAAGACGTGGCTTTTTTTTCCACCGGAAAAACACAGTGGAAGAGAACAAATGAAATAAACTGCATAATTTAGCCTTCATACTCTCTTCCCTGGTTATTTTTTGCTAGTTTGCTCTCTGGTGAAGCTGTTAGCCTTTAAGGCTTATAAATGGACGAATTAATCCAGCGTCAGAAATGCTCCCAGCTGCAGCAGCAGTTCAGTGTATCCCTCCCTGCTTGCCCCCCTTTCAATCTAAGTGCTTTACACCTCAGCACGGAGGCTTATTTTAGATCCTTCATCCTGTCTATCGCTGTTACATGTCTGAGCTGGATGACTTGCCTTTGGACGGATGCTTGCCATTCTCCGTTGATGAGAGGGGAATCCAAGGACCTTGCTGAGGCAGGACTGGATGCCCGACCCCAATAAAATAGGATAAATTCTACTCTGAATCTCCTGAAGAATCTGTCATGTCCCTTCAGTCTGCCTTTCATCCAGCTGTTTGCTATGGGCCACATGACCCGCAGGTTGCCTTGCGATCCATCACTGTCACTCACACTGCAGTTTATTAGTCCCCAGGGAAGAAAAACTCATTCCTTTTAAAACCAGCCATAATTTGACAAAGGCCTGGCTCTTTTTTCAGTTGTCTGCTGACTGAACCTCTTTTCTGATTTCACCTTTAGTTCTCCCCTGTGGTGGATACTCTCACGGGTCTGCGGGGGCAATGTGTGCCTACCAGCCTCCCAAGGCTTGGCCCTACCAGGCATGCAGGATGTGCCATCTCATTCTGTAGTCTGTTGGTCTTTGCCTCTTCTCTCCCACATGGATGACCTCTGCTACTGGGGTCACCAGTAGACCTGGTCCTGGCCTGTCCATGTGGTGCAAGCCTTTCATTCTGGTGTCCCAGCTCTTCATTGCTCTGTGTAATTTGCTTCATGTGTCTGTCTCCCAACATCCATCTGCTTCTTTCCTCCCCAGTATCCTCCTTCTTGCTCGTGTAAATACAGGGAGAAGTTACTTATATGAAGCCACTGCAGCATTTCCAGTCCTCAGACTGTTCAACTGTTAAGATAGAAAGAATCATGCTACTGCCCTGCCTGACAGAAGTGTGCTATCATCTTCAAACACGGAGTGAATTTGTCACATCTTATGTTAAGGAATGCTTCTTCGGTTGGACACAGTGATCTTACAGGTCCTTTCCAACCTATATGATTCTATGATTTTTCTGGAAGATAGTGTGCTTCAGCAGGGAGAGCTGAAAAGATTAGGCTATGTGCCATCATCTGCCTTCATACAAAATCACAAGAGAGAGAATACCTTAAACTTGAAATATTTGAGTCTTTGCTAGATCTGAGGAAGAGTTGTAAATAAAGAACATTTACAGATAAAATATGCAGTGAATAAGTTCAGTGACTGACAGACAGTATCATCTGGTTTCAAATACTTGAGTTGGGCAGAAATTTCAAAATAAAATGTGTAGATGGGAGCTCTGAAATTGACTTGTACAACTTGAATTGATTCTATCTCTTCTTTAATTTTTTCCCCACCCCCAGAATGAGGAGACACCTCTGTAAGGTTTCAGCTGCGTATACAAAACCATCAGTCCCCTTTGAGAATTTCTTCCAGGTCTTGTAGCATAGCTTCAGACTTTTTAACAATCTGATGTGAAAAAATCAAAACAAGCCCAACCCAATTTGAGTGACTCTAGTCCTTGTTGGTACTTGTGTTGGTAACTATGTGTTCTGTGTGTTATGTTTTTAGGTACTCCTTTGTCGTAGCTATGGGATACCTCACACTGTGCCACATAAGCCGAATATACATATTTCATTATGGTATTCTCACTACAGATTTTTCCGGGTGAGTGAGTCTGCAGACTGGTTCCTGTATCAATCAGTATTAGTTGATTTCAGTAAGTTGTAAGATTAATTTTTATGTTATCTATGCATAAAAATGCATAGATAACATAAAAATATCTATGCATAAAAATGCATGGATAACATATCTATGCAGGTGGTGGAGCACCTGCAATTTTGTTTCTCTTAAGCTTTTTCTGAGGTCTTTGTTGTGATCTTTGGGGTTTTGTTGGTTTTTTTCGGGGTTTGTTTGTATGTGTGTGGGGCTTTGTTTTGGGTTTGTTTTTTTTTTTAAACAAAGGAATAAACACTGTATGATTTTTGCACTGACTCATTGTTTCTACTATTATCTTGCTAGAAGCTGTGTATTTAGGAAGGTAGAGCTTAGTTAGCTAGGTTTCCCTGCAGAGCAGCTTGGGAGGATAAGTTGCACAGTCTCTCCCTGGAGCTGTAGGAGTGCTTACGTGGCTGGTGATCTGCCCTGAGAGATGGGGTTGGGCTGCTCTCCTTCAAACTTCCTAGGCACAGCTATCAGCTCTGTGTCCCCTTTCCCCCATTCTGATTTATTTTGAGGGCCCGGCTGGAAAGGTGTTTCCCACCCAGGCACTCCAGTGGGTGTGACTTGAGCAGAGGTGAATTGCTGGTGGAGCTGGCTGAGTAACCCAGGCAGAGAGACAAGAGACCATCTTGGGTTGTCAGCACTGGCTCTCTTATGGGGCCAGGTTTTGGCTGCTGCTTAAACAGCACAACTTTCTGTATGCCATACAACACTTCTTGTATTTCTGTGAAACAGTGGTTTTCATATATACTGTAGTCTCTGGTTTCACTCTAGAGAAGCAGTAGGGGATGCTTTGCAAAGATAAAGACAGCTAACTCTGTGTGCTTTGTTTGTGAGTGGAAGGTATGCTTTTGCATGATTTTAAAACAGTGTGCTAATCTGCATCCCACTTGTTTAATTGAATGTCTGAATACAGAGTAATTAGTAACGTACCATGAAAAATTCCTGTCAATTCGCACAGCATGTTGTACATGACTCTTCCAAGTCTCTGTCATCTTACAGGCAAAGAGTAGGAGATTGAAGGGTCTTGCTGTCTCCGTGTATGTATCTCTCTCTCTTTGAGGTGGTGGGTTTAAGAACTTAATTAAATTGTAGGTGGTGGAGGGGAAGTTTCTCTCAAACTCTTGAGGTTTTTTTATTAAGGAGGCTGCAGTAATGGGAACTTAAATGTTTAAAGAAATTTGGTTCAGTAATTTTTTCTGCAGTTCTTTTAATACACAAAAGCATGTCCTCCAAGAGCATGACATGCCAAGAAGCCTATAAATGGGATTGGAATGCTATAGCTCTGTCTGTGTAAGACGGAGAGAGAAATATGAGAGATCATGCTTTTCTGAATTGTGTGTGTGGAAATGCACTGTGAGGCATATTAGCTCTCTCTCTCTGAATACATTTAATAAAGATCCAGCTGAGACTGCGGGTGGAAGAAGAGGAATGCTAGTTGTTTGTTATAGACGAGGTAGCGTTTTTTGCTCCCTTGACAAAAAAGTAGCTACTCTTATTTAATGATGAGCTTGGGGATAATAATGGTAGTGAAAGAATAATGGCTGAACTTACTCTGTTATTTGATTTTGTCTTGGTGCTTCAAGATACACACCAGTTCCTAAACTTCAGTCAAACATAAAACTGCCAAGTAGTAAACAAGTGGAAAATGTACTATGGATACGAACTGCACCTTCATGGTATATTTTAAAAGCTAAGAATAAATAAAAATAGTGTAGTGGTATCAATAAAAACTTGCAATCCAAAGTGTTGAAACCCAGATCAGCTTCAAAACCTGTCTTAAAACTTGTTTTCCTCAGCTGTAAATTTGTGCCCACTGAGGCTTTGTGCACATACCTGAACAGATGTGATGACCGAGAGAGACCTGGACACAGTTTTATCATGTATGAGCAGCAACTGAGCTCCTCTTGCTCGTTCTCTCATATTTGATGATTCCTCATCTATTGCATGTGTTAACAGGGAAGCATTAGGGCAGGGACCTGTCTGGGAGGATGGCATTAAAGTTCTCCCTCAGGATTTCAGAAATGAGCGAGACAGAACCATGGAGCTATGCCCATCTCCCTCCAGCTTCCCACCGATTTGGGTGAACGTGTCTGGGGATACACACTGAAAAGGCAAGACACTGGATTCAGGGAAATCTTTAAGATCCAACAAAAAGCCCATCATCGGCCGACTTCTGTTTGAGGTTTCAGTATCCCGTAAGTCTGGTGATATCTGGTTGCATGGAGGAAGTTTTAATCCACATCAAATAGGCACATAACCAGTTCTATTGCCATCAGCTTTCCAATGTCCGTTCCCTAAAGTGACGAGCCAGATGATCAATGAGTGTTTCCTAGCAGCACTGCTGAAAGCCAGCATCCCTCATTTGCTCTCCTGACCCGCTTTGTGCACTTAACAACTTGTATGCATAACCCTTTTGAAGTGTGCCTGCAAATACATTCCTTGGGGTGTTTTTAGTTGATTGTGCTATTTGTTTGAAGCCCTCCCATTTTGAGAACAGAGCTTGTACAATGCAGGTAGAGATGGAGAGAATGAGGTAACTTTTGAGTCATATCTTTAACAAACCGGAAAGTGAAAGATCAAGCTGTGGCACATCACTTCCAGGTTATGAAATAAAAATAAGGGACTTCTTACCTGCTGGTGACTAGTTAATTCTTAACTCCTGCAAAGGGGGGTTTTGGTCACTGAGACCCACAGTCAGAACTGTACTCAAGCTGCTTGCAGCTCTTTCTTGATTTAAGAGTTTTTCATGTATTGCATAGTACTTAAGGAAAAGACTCTTTTTTTTTTTTTTTTAACTACTGCCAGGTTTAAAGGAAAACAACTTCCAGCTTGCTGCACTTCAGTTTTAATTACTTTTTTAAAATGTGTATCTATTTTATCAAATTTCTTTCAGTTATAGTATTTCTCAAATAAGTGGTGATAAAATTTAGGAATTTTCTCTTTACTACTTCCTCAAAAATCCTATTCATTTTTGAACACTAATTGTACAGTAACTGAATCCTGTGCTTCTCTCGTAATTTAAATCAATCTTTGAGAGAAACATGCATGTCTTATTTTGCTTGGTTTGCCATGACATTTGTACATTTTACCTGGAAAAACTAAATCCTAACTCTTTCTCTCTCTTATTTCTTCTTCTTTATGCTAAGAGGATTATGCTGGTAAGTTGCCTGCCTATACAACTTTATAAAAACAGTAATAATATCTTACAGTTTGTGTTTTTTCCCTTTGTATCACAGGCTCAGATTGAGTAGAGTGATATGATAGCTTTAAGGAAAAATGAGTTTAAAATAAGGAATCTTGATTCTTGATCTTTTGATTTTTGGAATTTTGATTTTTGGAAACTAGTAATAGGTAGGGTTGCAGTTTAGCAAGTTTCATGCCCAGAAACCAGGTGCATATGATTATCCAGATAAAATTCAGAAGATACGGAACTTGTGTCTCTTTCAATCCTTTCCTTGATTAAGGCCATAAAGCTTTTTAGTTTCCTCTTTGAATTCTTGCAGTGTCTGAGCAAAATTTCCTAATATTCCCGGTTATTCAGTGAAATGTCAGAGAATTATCATGCATATGAGAGTTTCTTTCATATATGAGTAGTGGCTGAGAGAGCTGGGGTTGTTTAGCTTGGAGAACAGGAGGGGCCTTATCACTCTTTACAACTGCTTGAAAGGAGGTTGTAGCAAGGCTGGGGTAAGTCACTCCTCCCAGGTAACAAGTGACANTGCCATTCCTTACAGAAGAGAAACTCGATTTGTGAAAATCTCCACACATGCTGGCAGTTTTCAATCTTCTGTTGGTCTTAGAGACACCACAGCTGAATTATCTGGGAGACTTGAGCAGTTTTCTTCCCCACATATGTCAAATCTGTGGCTCTTACATGAGTGCTTTGGTGGACATCACTCTCCAGACACCACCTTTGTGTTCACCCTATCCCAAATGCAGAGCAGCGGCATCATTCTTTGCAAACCACCTAGAAAGGGAAGATTGTTGAGAGAGCCTTCTCAAAAAGCCATATATATAAGCAGATACTTCAGTAACAAGTGTCACTTCAGGTAGAGAATTTTTGCTGGATGGTTAGTGCTTTGTTGCTTATTTTTTCCTCACTCAGTGGCTTTTAGTATCAACCACAAAAGGAAGGAATAAAAGTACAGCAGCCGTTTTTTACAAAGGAAATACATTTGCTGATGAAAGCAAAGATAGATGTACTCTTACCATATTAAAACACAGAGCAGAAATGCTGTCTGGTCCTACAAGTTCAGTTGGTTATTTTTATTTTCCTGTCTTCTAAATGTAAGACATGCAGTACATTGCTGCAGTGTCTGTTCCAGCAGCGCTGAGTAACCTTGCTGTGCAGCTGGTCCCCAGAGGCAGTGCAGTAGTGCAGGTGCAGGGTAAGGGGAGGTCGGTCTCTTTTGCATGCCTGTTTGCTGCTTGGCTGGGTACTCGTCTGGGTGCTCATCCACTTGAAACAGCCCTGAGATCACTTACCATTGGATACACAGGAGCCCTGCAAGAACTGCAGTGTGGGAAGTAGGCAGAATTCAAGCAGGCAATCACTACTGGAGAGCTCCAGGCATCTAAGTACATCCTAGGACACTTCTCCAGAAGTAAACACTCTTTTAAGTTAAATGCTTCTACCATGCAGGCTTAAGAAATACTGCTTGGGAGCTTTCACACAGACACAAAAGAGGGCAACACATCACATGAAGGAAATTGTAAGTTGCTTTGGAGGTGCAGGTGTGTTTAGTGAAGTGTTTTTCCTCTGATGTACTGCAGTACTTCTTCCTTTAACTGTGGAGAGCAAAAGTACGAGGCCACTGCCAGCTTGGCCATCCCCTTGTCAGCATGGTTACTGTCACAGCAGGGTGTGACTGTGTGAATTTCTTGTCATGGCTTCAGAGGTAACCCTGAAATAAATGTTCACTGTTTTGGAGTCTTGTCTGCTATGAGCCTTTTGACTCCACCTCCTCTCTTACTGAAATCAGGTCAGTGGAAACTATTTCTAGCAAGCGTGTGCCAGACTCCTCCACGGGATTACCTAAGGTCAAGTAGACTGTGCTTGGAAAACGTCTTTTCTCTCGTAGGCATCGAAGCTTGCTCAGTGCAGAAGCCAGCCTGTGATGCGGTGAGGATCCCCACAGCAGTCTACAAACAAAATCTCTTTACTTCCACTGGCCTGTGCTTCTGGCAAATTTATTGCATTGGGGCAAGCTGTATTTAAAAATTGTATTAACTGATTTGTTTTCATTTGGGAGATTTATTTAGGGGAGTAAATCCCTCTATTGAGCAGTCTCTGTAAACTGTTGCATCTTAGTCTTGTGTTATTTTTCAAGGCATCTAAGGTGAGGTAAACAAAACCCCAAAACTGTCTTAACCTCATGTTAGATGCCTTGAAAAATAAAATTGCCACTGGGTCAATTTCCTGATTTTATTTTTTTTTAAATTAAAAGTTGGCCACTATGGTTTGTGTGTAGGAGGTACAGTGCAGCTACAACCTAAGATTTAACTCATAGCCAATATATAAAACATGGGAAGGGAGGGGAAATCACACCAGACACAAATCAGATTCTGTGTTTGTGTGGTAGTTTGTAACCGTTGTGCTTAATAGGACAGGTGGAGAGGGTGGAATCACCACTCAGCATGTGGCTGCAAAGCAATCGTTCAGATATGATGGACTGCAAGTTGTTTAGGCTTCTCAATGTGTTTTATTTCAAATGCTTCCTTCCTAGGGACAAGTCTCTCTGTTTCATTTGTAAGCGCAAGTGTAATAGGTAGATTTTCTTTTTATATTCAATCTAATTGCCCCCCTTCAATCATATGTGCATCGCAAAATTTGAGAGTAAGAAAAGGGATTGGAAGTTTTGTTAACTTCCTTTCTTGGTTTTAGCACTATTGACTTTTTCCTATAGAGTCTAAGGGTTAAAATAGTATCATGTTGAAAAGAGTTGACTGTATGTGATATGGTGCTGTATCTAATGTATTAACTTACTCAATGTTTTATTGCTGTTTAAAGTTAGAGCTTGCCTGAACGGCTGATGTACTAGTTTGAAAGCAAACNAATAAAAATGGCAATTCAATACTCTGGTTTTCAAAGTTTTAGTAATCAAAACTCACATGTTTAGGAATTTATGATTCTTACACACCCCCGCCCCCCACTTCCCACCCTTAAGGGAGAGTTCCAGTAATGTCATTATTTTGTTGTGCTTTGCCTTTTCCTGCAGTAAAGACATGGTCCCCCTGAGACCAAGTCAGTGGGGAATGGTAGGCAGGAGAAGACAAAGGAGGAAGATGCTCCTTGTTCACCTGAAACCTTGCTTACCCTTTGTGTGAAATGTTGACTGATACCTGACATTGATCTCATGAAGGATTTAGTGTGTGTCATCCTACTGTCACTGTACAGCAGGTTTCCACCTTCCTGTGTACGGTAGAGAAGAGATCACAGAATCAATTAGGTTGGAAAAGACCTCTGAGATTGTCAAGTCCAGCCTATGACCGAACACCAACTAGACCACGGCACTGAGTGCCGCATCCAGTGATTCCTTAAACGCCTCCGGAGGCAGTGACCCCACCACCTCCCAGGGAAGTCCATTCCAATGTCTAATCACCCTTTCTGTGGAAAATTTCCTTGGATGTCTAACCTAAACCTCTGCTGGTGCAGCTCAAGAGGAGAGACCGACCCCCACCTGGTTACATCCTCCTTTCAGGCAGTTGTATAGAGCGATAAGGGCCCGAGCCTCTTTTCGCTGTCTTCTCTCCCTCTCCCAAGGGAGGCTCTTTGCTCCCTCAGTCAGTCGTCGTTTGACTCGTGCTTCAGACCCTTCACCAGCTCCATTGCCCTTCTCTGGACTTGCTGTAGCCCCTCAATGTCCCCTGAATTGAGGGGCCCAGAACTGAACACAGGACTTGAGGTGCAGCCTTACCAGTGTTGAGTACACGTGAAGAATCACTTCCCTGGCCCTGCTGGCCACACTGTTCTTGACATAGGCCAGGATGCCATTGGTCTTCTTGGCCACCTGAGCACACGCTGGCTCCTGTTCAGCTGGCTGTTGACCAGCACCCCCAGGTCCTTTACTTCTGGGCCACCTTCCAGCCACTCTGGAAAATATGCATAATGTGTAATGTGATGATGTCAGGCGGGAGAACAGAAGGTATCTAATGAACTTTGTGGCTCTCCTTCTCAGACACATCACTTTTTTTCTCCCTTGTCTCTTCTGGAGCTGGGATTTGAGGGAGACAGACTGTCCATCCTTTCTGATTAAAGTGCAGGAAAGGCTGACTTGTTCTGTTGGCTTACAATGTGCCATCAATGAGGCAATGAATTCCTAATATAGATGAGGAGAACCTCTCTCCTCTGTGTTTACATGTAGTATGACTTCAGTGCAGGCTTTACTCCTGCTGGCCTCGGATTGTTTGCATTTTGGTTCTCTCTGGTTTACCATGGGAGCCTTGTCTAAGACAAGTATCTAAATTTAGGCACTTAAAGTCGTACAGTTTTGGCTCAGAGCCTGAGGTTTAAAGTTACCCAATTCAATATTGGTGTGAAGTGCTTGCCATAAGAAACATATGCAACAAATTGTACCAATTTGAAACAAGTGTTAATGTTCCCCCATAAAGCTAAAAAGGTCAAACACTGACAAAATAAAAATTTGTGTATGTTGCAGTAGAACTGCTTCGTTCGCTGACAGCCTCTGTCTCTCTTAAGGATTAGAAAAAATCTGCCTTTTCATTTGCTTAAAGGATTAGGATTTATGTATCTTTGAAAGCAAAGCTAAATTTTGTCTGGGAAAATCTACTTTGAGAAACAGGATGTTGAAGATAATGGTGAAAACAGCTTATAAATCACTTTTCTTGAAAGATTAATTGGAATAAAGTTTAGAATGACTGTCTGACAATATTGCTGGAAGGTGAAAAGTCATTGTTGAATTTGTCCATTCCTTAGCTACTATCAGGGGTCTAGGTGACCCATGGAGAGCTGCTGTACAAACCCCTGTGTTATGATTGTATTCATGTTCTGTGTATACTTAAGCCTGTTCTGAATTTTATGTGCAAACGTTTTTTACTGACATTGAAGTAGGGACTTCTGAAATGATAAAAGCATTTTCTGATTAAATAATTGGCTGATATTGCATGTTCTGGTTTTGGGTAGAAAATGCAAATTACCCCCACAGGATTACTTGTGGACTCTTGAAAACGATCAGCCATATTAAGTGTTAAAAAAAAGACCACTTAGAATGAAAGAATGGGTTTTGCCAGTATTTGTGTGTTTACCATGCTCAGCATATGAACTATTTTGAGAATCTGTTTGATTTATATTAGTGGGATAATCAGGTTGTAAACAGTTTATCTTAGCCATTGGGTTTACATTTGATTGTAACCAGTTGGTCGATTTAGTCAAGGATGATCCAGAATCTCTTGAAAATCTCTGTAGAACATAAGTATTTGACTTACGACATTCAGCGACATCACTGAATGTAACTTCCGCTTTTTTTTCCTTTACCTTGAGAAATCTGTGGGACAAAAACAGTGCTTGAACTAAAAAAAAACCCTCAACTTTTTTCTTTGATTGTGTTCCAGAAGATGTATTACAGTAGTTAAAATGAACAGCTATAATGTTTGGAGTAATCATCTATGTCTCTTAAAAAAGTTCCATGTACTGGTGAAACTGTGTAATTAGTTAAATAAATGTGTACAAACTTGAGTTTTCATTTCCAGGTTGAAGACATCACTTGTGTTCAAACGGAAACCTCCATATGGTTAATGTTGTTAATTTATTCTCAAATGGAGAAACAACCCATTGTATTAATCCTCAGTGAAGACAGAGCTCTTTTGTGGGACTGGTTTTACATACAGTCATCACAACTAATGCTTTAAAATAGTGATGTATCCTCATCATCTGTTCCCATCTTGTGGCTATTGTGGTTGTGAAAGATCTGGGCACCCTGTGCTGGTGTCCCCCGTGGCAGAGAGATGGGGAGAAGCAGGGTGAGCAGGTGCTCAGCCCTTGGTTTGCCTGCTATGGGGCCTTCCAGATTGCAGATGTTCAGCGCCAGGTTTTGTGTTTAGGGTGCCACAGCCGATGGAGGAAGTGGTTTGTCCCCATGGTTTTCATCTCATCTTTCCTCTTACCTACCTCTAAATGCTCTTGGCTGTGTCCTTTACCCTTGTGGGAACCAGCTCCTGATGCCTCCAAGCTGAGTTTCGTAATTTTTCCCATTCCTTAGCCACAGCAGCTCACATTTGCCTTCAGTGCCAAGAAGCTCTGTAAAGCTGGATATGGGAAGTATAAGTGGCCCTACTGGGCATAGTGGTTCTTTCTATGCTGTGTGTTTAGTTGGCACCAAAGCTGCTGGGTGTTTGTAAGCCTGGCTCAGGTACAGGCAGCTCCTGTTTTCAGAGGCTCCAGATCCCACATGCCCATACACTCCCAGCTGGATGATGTATCTGGTACAGGCTGTTCACAACGCAGATGCACGGCCAAGAAGCAAGTGGGAAACTGCTGTGCTGACAGCTATTCTGGTATTTGCACACAGTCCTAATTGATAGAGCTATTCATGTGGGGAAATAAGCATCTGTATCTGCAGAGTCAACATTTTTTTAGGGCACTGAGGAGACAGACAATAGGAGAGTAACAGTAAGAAGAGCCAGAGTTGGGTTACAGCAGCACTGCTCTATTCTAGTGTTGCATTTTATGGGGCTTCAGTTTGGTCTTTGCCTGAAAGGAAGCTCAGTGGACTGCAGAAGCTGGTATTTCCTAGTGGTGTGATTTCTTCTGAACTACAATTTGCAGTGCTGCATGATAGGGAGACATAAAATAAGGCTTTGTGTGCACTTAGCAATTAAAAATTCCAGTGCAAGTTACTGTGGGGTTGTTTTGAACCCAGGCAATTGTCTTATGCCTGAGTGCCTCCTTCAGCTTTAATTGGATGTTTTCCACTTGTTGCTAATACAGTTATGCCTTTTAAAGGCATAAAGACATTCAGTGAGAAAGTTGGGAATAATTTGTATTACAAGACATGTAACTGTTGTTTCTGTCTGTATTATAGTCCACTGATGATAATTACACAGAAGATCACAACTCTTGCATGCCAGCTACATGATGGTAAGAAAAGGAATCTCTTCCCACGTCCTGAAGACAGCCTTTTTATTCCTACATTCTATGGTTGATTTATGGAGGGAATGAATGTAGTTCAGCAAGTTGTTCCAAATGAAGAAGAAAAAAGCTGTGTGGAGGAAAATGAGAAACTTAAAGTTTTGATCAGTTTTTAGGATCAAACTCTCTTTGCAATATCAGAGACAATTGCTTTCCCCTTCGGGTATTCTACTTCCTTGGGGCCCTGTTTGGATTTTAGCTAGTACCAGTATCTCCTGCTTAGATGCTCCAGTGCACCTTCATTAAGCTCTCTAAAACTGTTTCTGATTCTCAAAAGTCAAGAGTTGTGTTTGATGCATAGGTTCAGCCATTAATGTTAATTTAG
This sequence comes from Mystacornis crossleyi, assembly GCA_013400655.1. Lineage (NCBI taxonomy): Eukaryota > Metazoa > Chordata > Aves > Passeriformes > Timaliidae > Mystacornis > Mystacornis crossleyi. The sequence continues at coordinate 41,115 of VYZQ01037835.1, forward strand.
CAAAAAATACACTAGCACTGATATATTCAGTGGTAATGTACTCCCATGAGTTGTGAGAGATAGAATTCAGTAGCTCTTCCCCAATGCAGAGAGAAGCACAGTTGCAAGCAGAATAACATTGTCTTCAGTCTTGTGCTGTGCTGTGACAAAGAGCACTATTATTTCCCAGTAAAACGCCTGTGTCTAGTACAGTGCAAAGGCTAGAAATGTCAGTTGTCATCAGTAGCATTATTGCTTGTGCCTGCTGATATCGCAGTGCAAATTTCTGATGGTCTGAGACCCGCTGCCTTACAAGCTGTGGGTGATGGAAAGAGTGGCTCGCTAAAGAGTTGTGAGCAAGGATTTAAGTGATGGCCACACGGGGGTTTGGCATTGTTTGCAAGCCAGGTTGGCACAAGTGAATCTAATGCTTTTAGCTGGCTGTAATATGTACAGCTGGAAGCTTGGCTAATTGACCTTGTTGGTGGCATTCACGTTGCTGAGGCTTCTCTGCTTCTCTAAGTCGAGTCAGCTCAGGCATTGCTGCAATGCCACAGCCGCGTGCAGCCTAGGTACACATCTAGGATGTCGAAGGTAAATGAACAGACAGAAAGGAAAAAGACAACAGCAGAGGCAGGAGCATTTTAAACAGACCAGAAATCCTACAGATTAATGATGGTGGAAAAGACTCATAACATTGTGAACACCCATATATGGAGCAGTTGATCAAATGAAGGCAGCTTGCAGTTCAAGCATCAGTGACAAATTTCTATTCGTAAAAATTTAACACAGCTGTTCATAAACGGAAACAGACAAACAAAATACCCACTCCTATAAGTAATTAAGTGCTTAATTGTTTCTCTGAAACTCAGGCCCTCCCAGTATTTACAAAATGAAACAGTGGAGAGGGAATGGAAATGAGCAGCTTCTCAGCAGTCGTTGTAGGAAGAGGGTCCTGTGTGTTTATTGGTAGTCATGGTCAGTACATTTAGAACAGTAGTGTCAGTTGGTGCCAGCCCCTGATCTTTCGGAGCTGTGCACATGGACCTGTGCACATGCATGTTCCGCATCGAGTGCTGTGACTCATCCTGTGTTGTGCTGCTGAAGCCAGTGGGATTCCCTGCAGGATGTGCAGCTAAAGCTTTAGGGTGAAGGTTTTGAGGTATGTTCTATAAGCAACATCTGCTTACCACTGGCCATGACACAAGATTTTTCCTTCGTTTTCCCGGGACACTGAGTCTGTGCGCTACCTCTGGCCCCAAAGGTCTTGTGCACGCAACAGGAGGTCACCCTTCCAGTCTGGACCTTGTACAATCCCAGATTATTACTGACGTGTATGTTTAGGCTTGCTCCAGCAGCAGGCAGCTGGGCTGCTCGTTCACACCAGTGGAGCTTCTGTTCCCTGAGCGCCTGTTTCCCTTCCCCTGCCCACTCCTCCTGCTGTGAAATGCTCCATTTCTCACCAAGGAGCCAGCGGGAGGCTTGTGCTTAAACAAGCCAGCAGCTTCTGGCAGCAGAGGTTTTTCCAGGCCAGGACAGTTTGTAGAGGCTGTTGGGGGTCGCTGCCAGTTAGTGGCATTGCCACTTCCACTGTGTGTGTGGGAGTGCTATGGCTGCTCTTCCTGACGGTGTAGCCAGGGTGGGAAAGGGGGAATAGGGTAAGGAACTGGGTAAAGACGTAGAGTAGAACTTGACATAAAAGTTGGGGATTGAGCTGTATTACAACCACCTGTGACTACGAAATGCTGAAATTATGGCTTTAGAAATTAATTTGTGGGGTGCAAGCATAAGGCTTTGGGAATAGCTTTTGCTGTTTGTCTTTTGGAAAGATCTAATGTGACTTTTCTTTCCAGGAATAGGGCGACAAGCTGAAGAACTCACTGCTGAGCAAAATCGGCTTGCTGTAAAGTAAGGATGTAATTATCTTAGTGATTTGTGTCTAATATCTTTCAAAGAAGTTGAGTGTTTAGGTTGTTTTGGTTTGGTTTTTTTTTCCATTGCATTGTCAGGAACAGCATACTGGCCCAGCCATGAAAATGTTCTCTGTTGCTTTTCAGTCCATGATATGCCAAAAGTCCTACCTGCTTTTTCTATTTGCTTGAGTAGTTTTGTTTTTGTAATGCTGGTGTCATTGCCCTCCTTACACAAACATACCTTCTCTCCTACATTCCTTATTTCTTCAATTCAGGACTTCTGCCTTTATCACCCTGTCCTGGTCAGTAAAGCACTGAAGTACTTGGCAATGTCTCATTGACTTAAATATATACTCCACATGCAATAAAACCAGTCTTTGCTGAATTAACTCTTTTAAATTCAGGCTAAGACTATACTGTACGGACTTGCTGGCTATTATCTTTATCTGATCTATGAGGTGTTATTTTTCCAAGTAAATACTCCTTCCATCACGCAATCCTCTGCATAGTAAAAATCCATTTTGGGTCGACTCTGACACTTCAAGTGCTGATTTTCTTTGCCATAATTTTTGAAAGCTGGATTTTACTTTTTTTGGTCTTCCTCCATAATGTTAATACTCCTAGTTCTTCATGTTATGTATCTAGTCTTCTCATTTTTCATGTGGAGAAGGCATCTCTTTGAGCACCTTTATTTTTCTAGTTTGTCTCTCAATAGAAGTGCAACAGGGAGGTGTATTTGTTACCTTTTTTTAATGAAGAATTAGTGTTACAGCATTACTCTTAGAACCGTAACTACTTTTACCATGACATGTTTGTTTAAGGCCAAGGAAATTATTTCCTTCGTTTCCAAGGTAGAAGATTCAGCCGTCAGAAAATCTGCCTATGAACATCAAAAAGTAAGGGAGTAATTTCTTGAAAAGCAAAAATCTTGTAGGTAGCCTTGTATAACTTTGCTGTGACTCTGTAGTGTCTATTTTTAAATCTCACAGCATAATTTTTAACTGCACTTCGCCCTTAATTCTAGTCAAATTCTCACCAAACAGGCTTGGGTTTTTTCTTGTACAGTAGATGAGTACATAATAGAAAAGCAGATGCCAATAGCTTAAGTGTCAGTGGCAGACAAGTCATAACTGAAGAGTTTTAAATCCCCTTTGGTAATACAGCCTTTTGTCTTCCCTCCTGTTCTTGGTCTGTTTTTGTTTCTCACTCATCCTCTGTACATTCCTTCGTGCATTGCTCATGTCTCCCCGCCCAACCATGTGCAGAATCCAAGGTGAAACTAATGACTTTATTTTTAATCTTAGTGTAGACCTAGGAAGCCCAAATCATGGACCTGATTTTGCATGACAGAAAGATGACCCTTACCCCAAATTGTTTGCGGCATCTTTCTGTGAAATGCTTTCACCAGAGAACATACCATTCAGGCACTAACATCTACAATAACCAGTGGGGTGAATGCAGAAAATCCTTGCTAATCTAACTGTTTATTCAAACTAATTCCACTTCAGAAGAGAAGTAGGCAACAGAAAATGTTTAACTGTTGCTTAGTTTTTCTGCTGGAAATTTGTTTGAGTCTTAAAGAATTTTAAGTGTGTTTTGGTTTATGCGTGTCTATCTGTGTCTTGGGCAGGAGAGCCCTCAAGCACTGTGCCCAAGTTTGTGCTCTCATCTGAGGTCTTCATGTTTACTTGAACAGTGACAATTAGGACAGTTTTGGAGAGCACTCAGTAATGCAGTGCAGAACATAGTGCACAGTTTGGATGTTGGCATTTCCTGCCACATAAAAACCCTGAGCCTAACAACTTACAAATTACACTAGTGGTGAGAGGCCTTTGCATCTTCCTTTTTCCATCCTACTGATCTATAGCAAGGACAGTGGATCTTCTTCATTTTACATCAAATGTACAACCCCAGAAGGAACTGGTGGGATATGCACTTGCAAAACGGAAAAAAATTAATGTGACAGACTTTCTTTGACTTTCGTCTTCAGCTGTCTTTCAATTCATGTGTTTTTTTTCCCCCCCTTAGTTCCTTTTCCTGTTCATGATGCAATACAGGCAATGACTTCCTTTATTTGAACAGTAGGAGAGAGTGCTTCTTTATTTTCTTCCTGTATGTCTCAAGTGACACTTCCCATTTGTCGAAAGGCTGGACTGAACGGTGGGTGAGAGCTCCTCCCAGGACTGAGAGCCCTGGTTTTAGAGACTCCCTGCCCTGCGGTTTATATAACAAGGCAGAGTGGTCCCTGACATCCTGGACAGATGTCCAAAACCAGTTACCAGCTTCTCGCTCCTGGTACTGCTGACCTGTCCAAAATGGACAAATTTATCACTGTTTTTAGCTAAAAAGTCTCAAAGATTACAACTTTTCAGATCATTAGCATTAGTTCACCTGTAGCTTAAGCACTTCCATGTTACCTGTGTTCTGACTGCCATCTACCAGACATCACCAGAATATGACAGGCTGTGTTTCATCTTCCCCAGAACAGATCTAGAGAGCTTTCAGCTGCAGGGAAAGGGATGGGAGAGAGGTGGGGACTGAGGCTGACAGTGCAACAAAAAGCATTGGTGAAAGGCTTTACTGTATTTTACCTTGGTTTGGTTTTTTTTATTTGTTCTGTTGTGTGTCGCTTTTTATCACAGGTCAAGACCTTCTTTGCTGGAGTATTTAAGTTATCTCCTCAATTTTATGAGCATCATAGCAGGGCCTTGCAGCAATTACAAGGATTATATCGCCTTCATTGAAGGGAGGCATGTGCACATGAAACTGTTAGAAGTGAACTGGAAGCAGAAGGGTTATGACAGACTTCCTGATCCTTCTCCAACTGTAAGTTTTAAAATGACAAAGATTGATTGCAGAGGGCAGGAAAGTACAGCTCTGTACATGATTCTCATAATTAAAAGCTAAGAAGAAAAACCAGTTTTGGGTTATCTTGCCAGTAAAGGTTACAGTGAGTTTTTTCTGTGAGTGGCTGCTGTTTTTATCACAAGTTCAGGGGTGAAGGGGCTAGTGAATTCCCCAAATGGGTTTGGCATGCAAAACAAAACGGGTCAGTTGTTAATGGGTGTCCCTTGTGCAGCGATGGGAATGGTCTGCAGGTTCGGACAAGGACAAGTTGCAGTTCAGGTCCATACAGAAAAGGAAATGTCAGAAAAACCCAAAAAAGTCAAATCTCCCCGGTAGTGCAGGAGATGTCAGGATGCATGAATCATGGCTAAACAGAAACTGTAGCCTGTCCAGGCCTGTCCAAGTGATTTGCAAGAGTATCTCACACACTTTAAGAGACTCAAGAGGTAATTTTTTCACATACTTTTAACACTAATTTTGGTTTATGTTTTTTTAATACTACTTGAAGCCTTCTTATAAAATGGCCTTCTTGTAAAGCAGGATAACGTAGCATGAGATCCAGATTTCTGTCTCTTATCTTAGGGTGACACTGAATGTGTAGCTTTGTGAATGGGTGCAGAATGTCTCCCCTGAAGCTGAGCATGTGCTTTTGTATAGTGATTTCTGTTGCACACAGCTGTCTTTCTACTGACTCTAGTGTTGTTACCTCTGATTTACATTAGTCTGACTGAGGTCAGAATAAGGCCCATATTGTGGAGGACGCAAGTCAGGAGAGAGTATTAAAATCTGCATTAAAAACCAATTTCAAGTTACTTTATTCCAGAATTTGGCAAATATATAAAAAGAGATAAAAAATCAAAAGGGTCAAAAAATACATGGTTGTTTTAATAGTATATTGCATTTTTATTAGCCTTTTGAGAACATGAGTCAATTTTTACATGGTATCCAAGTGCCAGATTACTTTTTAATTATGAATGTATCAAGAAGGGTTTACTCATGGTGTGTATTTGCAAACAAGCTTTGAACTACTGCCATGATTGTCAGTAATGGTGTGTAGGAAGCTAGGGAGCTGGAACAGAAAATGCTGTGGCAGAGCCCATACCCTGTATCGTGGGTACAAGTGTGCTGTACAACATGAGGCTTTTTGTACAAGTGATTTTTAGCAAGACCTCTGGGTGGTAGCTGGGTAGTAAGACCTGCTGTTGCACAGAATATCAATGCTTTTGGCTTCCAGGAGGAACCCAGTCCTTAGTTCCAGGAGACAACACTGCAAATAGAGAGGATTTCTGCTTTCCACTGTAGGGCTTGGTTCGTTTGTTTCCTTTCTCATTTTAGAATCTCCGCACACTGATGTGGAGTCTGTCATGAAGTTCATCACTGATTTTGACTTGTGGTTATCCTACTTATCTATAGGTAGTTCAGAAAACCAAATTAAACTAAAGCCGTGACTCTGGCCTTTTCTCGGTCACCTCTTCTAAATTAATTAGTATCAACTTTGTCACTAGTAACTTTAATGGTTCTTGAAGCCCGTTGTTTTTGTATGTCACGAGCACTGCCTTGTTCTTCCCCTTAAGCAAATATTTCTAATGGATGTTTCATTGTTTGTGCTTTTTAGGGAGCCGTGATGTACAAGCTGTGTATCACACTAGTATCTCTCTTTTTATTCCTGACGCTTACCAAGAACTTTCCTATGGCATATATTATTGATAATGAATTTCTTGATAAAACTCCCTTCTTGTCAAGACTCGGTTACCTGTATGTTGTAACACAGGCGGCAAAACCAAAGTATTATTTTGCATGGACGTTGGGTAAGTCTGGCTACATGAGGTACTTTTGTGTGTAGCAAATAAGTTCCTAAAGGGGGGAGGGGGCCTGAAACCAGGGTTGTGGGGGAAATAAAATTGTCCCTAGACCTGGAGTTCTTGTGGGAGATGTGTTTGTTTAGGCAGTGGAGCCTGTGCTTGTTGGGGGGCTGATGCTAGGCCTTGCCTCTAAAGCACTGTGGGGTCCTGTGTACGCCTTGGCTTTGAGCGACCCAGAGAAGAGGTGGGAGAACCATGGGGAGCAAAGGAAGTGTTAGGAAGGACCAAAATCTCTGCAAGGAGAAGGGAGAGGAAAAAGAAGAGGGCTCACTAAAGCGAGAAGCAAATTTTTTTTAGGAGCCAGCTAGACTGGTGGTCAAAATAATCTTACTGCATTTTACCTTCTTCCTTTTACAAGTCACCTTTCACATCTGTTTGTGAGGAGTCAAATCCTTTAGTCTAGGCTGAAAATATCCTGGACTTTTTTGTTGGTATTCCAAGACATTGTGTGTAGGGGAGATCCTGGAAATCCAGCAAGCAGTGCATATACCTGAAGCTGAGCAGGGTGTCAGTGAGATCCTGGGGATGGAAATAGCCAGGGAGATTCATTGCAAGGCTGTGATTAAACCGCTGGGAATAAAACTCTCAGATCCAGGGAAGGCAGCCAGGACTGGCATGTGTGGGATGGAAAGGCTTTGAGATAAAGAACGGCTAGCTCGCAAAATTAAATTGTTGCCTCCGTTTTTTCTGGCATTATAGTTAACTGGAAGTCCATTATTAAAGCGATAAACTGAACTTGCATTTGTGAGAAGACCAGGCTGTAGAGGCTGTAAAATGTCTTACAAATGAGGCAGTTCGGGGAAAAGTATGCATTGCATAGTGGAGGGTGAGGCCTCCTCTATTCACATCCCGAACACAGTCTGGAGAACAGCGGGCACTTTATCCTTTCCCAGTTTTGCTCCCGGTGGCATGGCCCAGGGCATTACAAAAGCGCCTGCTGAAATGGGCCGATAAATGCTCCCTGTCCTCAGGACAGGACAGGCACGCTATTGTGTGGGAGCTGCGCCGGGATTCCTCCAGATCCATGGAAAGAAAATTCAGCTTCTCGCTGCATTAGCGATACTCCTGGGAACAGGGCTGCAAACCGAGCTCCCTAGCTGCCAGTGAACCCCCTTTGGGTCCGAGTGCCTCCATGCAAGGAGCTGTGAAAGCCATACACAGCCAGAGCTGTTCAAGTCTGCAGGGAATCGAACCTCCGCGGAGCTTGTGGAGATTCGGGTTTTATGAGCAGTTTGAGGGTGCACAGCTGTGATCTCCCTGTGCTTCACACCTTGCTCTGCAGACAGCAGCCTGGGAAGCAAAAGGCCGAGGGGTCTGCTATATAATTATTGCGCATCCCATGATTCCTGGTTTCTTGATTTTGGCAAAGAAACACTAGTTAGTTGGTCCCTGCAACCCTTGGAGCAGGGAGGAGCAAATCCAGGAGTCCACTGCTCTGGGTTGATGGTTATGTGCAGCTCCAGTCTCTGAGACTGGGCAGGATCCTGTGGGCCAGCTTCAGGCAGGGTTATTGTTTATTGTTTGGGGTTTTTTTTTAACAGGGGGAGAATTAAAAACATGGAGATCTTTCTTTCCATCAGTAAAATCTGTCTCATTTAGGAAAGTGGAAAACAAAACAGAAAGTTTCAGATTAGAGGGGGTTGCTCGTTTATTTATTTATTTTTAGTCTTGTTGCTTATAATTAGGTTCCCTCCCTAGTTTTGTGCACTAGGGCTTCTCCGTGAGCTTGTGCCTGTACTCACAGCATTTACAAAGTAAAATCAGTTTTCATTCTTGGGTAAGAAATGCCGAGCTTTTTGAAGCGTAACCAGGCTTGTGTTTTTTAAATGACCTAGAAGGAAAAGCCTTACCTGTATTTGCACTTCTGTTTTTCTTCCAATGATCCTCAGTGTTGGCTGCAACTAGTGATCCAGAGATAATAATGAATCCTCCCTTCTGTTTTCTCAGTACTCCAAGAAAGTATTTCTAGCAGGGGCACACTGAAATCGTAATCTTGAGACCCACTGCAGAGATGACTCCCAGGCACTCTGGGAGGGGAGGTAGTTTGACAAGAGTGCATCAGTGTGTAATGCCTACTGTTATCCAAGCTTTTACTTGCTTTAAAGTAGCCAAGTGTGTAACTGGAGTTACTCAATATTTGGTTCGTAGAGATGGTGAGGCACTGCAGTGAGACACTCAGCAACAGGATTAGCAAAAGGCTTTGTCTGCAGAATTCTGAATGACAGTCTTAATTAACACAGCCATGTTGGAACTCTTAATAGAAATAGTAAGCATATCTTTGAGATACTAATTTTTTTTTTTTAATTCTGGAAAATGCTGTGACATCCAGGTGCCCTTTTGAGGAAAATGTCATTTTATGGCAATATCTATCTCAGATGAATAATAAAGGCCAAATGATAGGGAAAGTGATTTCTATTCGTTGTTATTTTATTATTTTATTTCTTCTGCACAAGGAGCTAGTCCTCTTGAGGAAATGACTCTTGTATACTCTTATAGTAATGCCCCTTTGCAAAGAAGAAGCTTCTCCTAGAAAGAGAAGTTGCTAAATCCTACGAAGGTGGTTTGAATGTTTGTTTATTGCCACACTGACTTGTAAGAAAACATGTCTCTTCCAGCAGTCTGATTTTGACCTGTTTTGCTCTGACATTGCAGCAGATGCAGTCAACAATGCAGCTGGCTATGGGTTCAGTGGAGTTGATGAGAGAGGCACTTTCCGCTGGGACCTGTTGTCCAATTTGAATATCTGGAACATTGAGGTGAGATAAAGGGGTGGCTGCATTGGCATAATTGTAGTGAAATGAGCATGATAATTGGTAGAGGCTTTACTGAAAGGAAAATAAATCTATGCTACCAGGCTGCTTCTCTTTAGCATGAAGAGGTTTTGTATTTTATCAGTTGGACAGATAAAACACATTTGTCTCACAGGCTTCCTCATGCTCTGTATTCAGGTTGTATTTCTAAACAGTTTAGTGAGGGCTAATAAGTAATTATATCAGATATTTAATAAATGAGCAGTCAATTACTGTAGATCATGGCTGAGCTCAGTGGGTCAGTAAATTGTTCACAGCTAGGATTCTTCACCATCTGTGCTGTATTCTGTTTATTTACTTCTAACAATCTTTCACTTCTGAAGCCCGGTTGAGATGAGTGGTGGTAGTGAAAGAGGCTGCCACAAGTCGCACAGACACGTGCAAGGGCTGAACTGCCTCTGGTATGTGGAGAAAAGCAAGGGTAGGAGACATACCAGGTACAAAGCAAGCAGCCTGAATGGCAGCTGACAGGAACGCACAGAGCTTAGACGGGTGCTGATCCAGAGCGCACTGCAGCGCGCCACGCTTTCTCGAAACATCTGTCACTCCTTCCTTGTGACTGCAGTATACTTTTAAGATCTATTAGCCTTTGGAAAACTATTCATGTTTGTGTCTCTAATGTGAAAGATGGCCAGTGTAATTTGTTTGCCCTGAAGAATATTTTGTGAATGTCAGTGAGATGTGGAAATATTTATGTGTCTGAGACTGCTTTCTAAAGGTTTCTTCTTTAGAAATAGGAGGAGCTTCTCTCTGTAATTCTCTACTTATGATTTTAAAAGTAATCACAGATGAAAATAAGTTGATTGCTTTATTGCTGAATAGTCTGTGACTAAGTGAATGTGCTGTAATAGCTCTTCTCAAAAATGAAAGAGCCCATGTAATTCTTCATTGAAGGTGCCAAAATTGGAAGGATCATTATACATTCCCTGTTTTTCAACATTCTTTCTCTTTTGCCTTTTTAACCATAATTAATCTTCAGTGTACATCTCTCCTTGATGAGCACAGGATACGCAGATCAGAAATGCTTTACACTTCTTGATGGCAGCAGCACCCTAGAGACCACTCTGAGATCTTGAATCTATATCTGATTCAGTTTTGGGGCAGGAGATGATTCTTACTTGGGCTAAGGCAACTTCTGTTTGAAGGAGGAAAGTAAAATGCAGGCAGTGCTCTTTAGTCAAGCCAAATGAAGGAAACGGGAGCCTTTGCTCCTCTCTACCCACAGAACTGAAGGCCTCTCAAAACTTGCTTCCTTTACTGGTCACATGGGCAACAGAGATCAGAAATTGTTTCCAATAGCATAAAATAGAGTGCTGTCTGATTTTATTATGTGTCCAATGGGAAAAAGAGGCTACAGAGACCATGACTTTGGGAAAACCTTGAACCATCACTTTATGTGCCAGCAGCAACTCTGGGAGTTTAAGTTTAAATATGATTGTATAGAGACAGTCTATATATTCAGCAGGTATAGCCACCTGCGTGTGTAAAATTACCTCAGAGTTGGGAACTTGAGTGCTAAATGTGACTGTCTGATCTGTAGTAAAGATAAGCACATGGAAGGAGTTGTGTGGGCCTTAAAACATGAGAGGGGCTAAACGCATATGGGGGACTTGAAAGCCTTGGCAGCCTGCTTCTTTTGACAGCCAGCAACTACTTCCTCTCTTGGTAATGTAACAGGGGAGCTTAAAGGAGGCCAAAAGAGAGTGACAATATTAGTTGGAAGAGAGGCTGTATTTTACTTGGCTTCTCTTGGAGCAGTAATACAATTAAAATGTGACGGTGCTGCATTGGGAATTGCTAATCATTTTAACGCTTTAAATGCAGAGGATGAAATGCTAGCATTAAGGATTCTGCGTGGAAATGCAAAGATATCTGCGCGTTCCCCTTGGACGCCTTTGCCCGTAATCCATTTTTTCAGTGTGCCCTTGCCTTCAGCTAATATGGCAAAATAATGCGGTGTCACTGAATCATGTCCCCACTTGGCGAGGGTGTCCTTGGAGGTTTCTGCCAGCAGGCAAGGGACCAAGGTGGAGTTGGGAGGTGAAGTTGATCAGCAGTAGGGGAACCGATGCTGAACAGCGGCGTCCAGCAGTCCCCTAAAGCTGGGGGGGTACTCAGAGGAGGAGGTATGTGTGGTTCTCTCAGGATCCTGGAGTCCACTCTGGTTTCTCAAGCTTAGCAGTGGGCTGAGAATTGGCTTCTAAATTTAGTCCTAATTTTTTTGCCCATGTTTTTCAGTCTTTCCCCTTCCTTCTCCAAATAGTAATAATAATAATAAATTTCTTTTTAAAAAAATAACACTTTGTTTTAGTAGTACTGTAGGGGAGTCCAGATTACATAATGGGTGGCAAGCTATCTCTTCCAGAAATAAAGCTGTTTATGAACTGAAAGTAAGGCCAAGCATATAAAACAAGAAAGCCTCTTAGATTTCGCATTATTTGAAAAGTAACCAAACACTGTATTTAATTATATGAAACAAAGTGAGATTTTAGAGCAAGTGCCAAGTGTTAGTGGTGAGCCATCAGCCTAGTTAATGTCCCTCCCAAGTCATATTAGTATAATGATGGATTGTGGCACAGTCTTCATAAAAGTTAGCTGCTAGAATTAATATTTTCCATGTACCTCCTCACTAATTTAAAATGCAAGTAGTGTTTTACAGGCTTCATTGCTAATATTTCATGTGAACTTCTTTCTTAGACTGCCACAAGTTTTAAAATGTACATTGAAAACTGGAACATTCAGACAGCTGCCTGGCTGAAACGGTAAGAATAATGAAACAGTAACGTGCTTGTGAGATCCAAAAGCTCTACAGGCTTGGAAAAACGCTGACTGGTGGCTCTCATAAATGTATAGCCTCTTGTTCTTTCTTTGTTTCCTGTGTCTGTAACAGTTGGTGAAATACAAGGGTATTTGGTGCTGTAAAGTTTTATTGCTGCAAGTGTAAAATGCTCCTATTTTATATATGAGCAGCAAAGTAATAAATTAACTGTTCAAATCTTCCATAATAGAAAGCAATAGTGTTTTGTTGTTTCCCATCTTATCTTTCTTGTACTGTTTTGCTTCCCTATGTTATGTTTCCCATGCAGAGGTGAGTCTTGCTGTGTCACTGGGATCCTGAAATTCAGCGAGAAATAAGGTCAAAATCTTCAGAGTCCCAGTGTAGTCTGGTTTGGAGTTACCCTAAGATGCTTGCTGGGGAGTCCTTGTTTAGGATATGGGGAGGAGACTTATAGCACTGAGATGATCAGATTTTAACCAGTGACTGTTCAGGCACAAATTATAAATACTATCGTAAATCCAAATTTTGTAGATTGGACTGTGTCTCATCACTCATTTCACATTCTGATGTGATTAAAGCTCAGCATGCAGTCAACATAGTGTCTGAAATGCAGGCTCAGATTTATTGTAGTTATTGTAACTATAATGATGTTAAATCTATGCATCTTAAAAGTCAATGTCTACTATTTTTCATTATTCAACTGCTTCCTGGTAGGAAATGCATTATCTTGACTCGTTTCTTTGGAACACAGCATTTCATTTAATCTTCAGATAGCCAAAGAGACTGGGTGTTTTTTCTTGAACTGTTATCCTTGCATCTTGGGAGTAAGATATTTGCTGNTAAATTTCTTTTTAAAAAAATAACACTTTGTTTTAGTAGTACTGTAGGGGAGTCCAGATTACATAATGGGTGGCAAGCTATCTCTTCCAGAAATAAAGCTGTTTATGAACTGAAAGTAAGGCCAAGCATATAAAACAAGAAAGCCTCTTAGATTTCGCATTATTTGAAAAGTAACCAAACACTGTATTTAATTATATGAAACAAAGTGAGATTTTAGAGCAAGTGCCAAGTGTTAGTGGTGAGCCATCAGCCTAGTTAATGTCCCTCCCAAGTCATATTAGTATAATGATGGATTGTGGCACAGTCTTCATAAAAGTTAGCTGCTAGAATTAATATTTTCCATGTACCTCCTCACTAATTTAAAATGCAAGTAGTGTTTTACAGGCTTCATTGCTAATATTTCATGTGAACTTCTTTCTTAGACTGCCACAAGTTTTAAAATGTACATTGAAAACTGGAACATTCAGACAGCTGCCTGGCTGAAACGGTAAGAATAATGAAACAGTAACGTGCTTGTGAGATCCAAAAGCTCTACAGGCTTGGAAAAACGCTGACTGGTGGCTCTCATAAATGTATAGCCTCTTGTTCTTTCTTTGTTTCCTGTGTCTGTAACAGTTGGTGAAATACAAGGGTATTTGGTGCTGTAAAGTTTTATTGCTGCAAGTGTAAAATGCTCCTATTTTATATATGAGCAGCAAAGTAATAAATTAACTGTTCAAATCTTCCATAATAGAAAGCAATAGTGTTTTGTTGTTTCCCATCTTATCTTTCTGGTACTGTTTTGCTTCCCTATGTTATGTTTCCCATGCAGAGGTGAGTCTTGCTGTGTCACTGGGATCCTGAAATTCAGCGAGAAATAAGGTCAAAATCTTCAGAGTCCCAGTGTAGTCTGGTTTGGAGTTACCCTAAGATGCTTGCTGGGGAGTCCTTGTTTAGGATATGGGGAGGAGACTTATAGCACTGAGATGATCAGATTTTAACCAGTGACTGTTCAGGCACAAATTATAAATACTATCGTAAATCCAAATTTTGTAGATTGGACTGTGTCTCATCACTCATTTCACATTCTGATGTGATTAAAGCTCAGCATGCAGTCAACATAGTGTCTGAAATGCAGGCTCAGATTTATTGTAGTTATTGTAACTATAATGATGTTAAATCTATGCATCTTAAAAGTCAATGTCTACTATTTTTCATTATTCAACTGCTTCCTGGTAGGAAATGCATTATCTTGACTCGTTTCTTTGGAACACAGCATTTCATTTAATCTTCGGATAGCCAAAGAGACTGGGTGTTTTTTCTTGAACTGTTATCCTTGCATCTTGGGAGTAAGATATTTGCTGCTAAAGTTAGCTGGAATCCCCTGTTTTGCAATAGTTTACGGCACTCCCTGTTGTTCCCAGCATCTGCCAGATAACTGTGCCTAAAAATAGCTCTGTTCACTAGAGTGAAGGGTGGGGTCACATCTCTTTGTCTTTCAACTTGCTCTTGATCTGTCAGCAGAGTTTGGAAGGGTAATGTATGATTTCAGATAGAGACGTAAAGGTGAACAAAGTCTTGTCTGCTCTTTATTCCATTATTTATTTAAGTGCTTTGAGCGCCAGAAATATTTGTACAGGCAGTCTTTGGATACTCACTTGCATATAAGCATGCTTCCTCATTCCATCTAAACCTTCATTTAAATGGAGGGAGTGTGCCTCACGCCCTAGTGTGTAACTGAGCCAGTACAAGACCGCTGAGAAAACAGAGTAAGACCTTAGAAACAGAGAGATTTCAAGTGCAGTGTCCATTGTTCAGCCTCTTCTGTTTTGTTTTCATTTTTGCAGTGTCTGCTATGACAGAGCTCCCTGGTACCCTACGGCTTTAACATTTATCCTGTCAGCCCTGTGGCATGGTATCTATCCTGGATATTATTTTACGTTTCTCACTGGAATCCTTATCACACTCGCAGCCAGAGCAGTATGTACCTTTCATTGTTCTCTTCTAAGGCCCGTGCTAGATACTGTCCAGCTGTCAGCTGCACCCTCACATGGTCAAGCAGCTTGTCCCTACTGTGAGCCCTCTTTCAGGCCTTTGCAGGCTTGATGTTTGCTGAAACTGTGTTCTGTATTGATGCTGATGGCGAAGTACCCAGCAGTTATAACCAGCACCAGTTCTGGACGTGATGCACTGCTGTCCCTGGCTGTCAGAGGAAATGTTGATTGAGGATATACAGTTAGGAGTGCCACCAGCTATGTCCATGCAGTCAAATTAGTTTGGGATTCAGGGTCATGTTGGATTCCAGACTTCTGCTGTGTCATGTTGCCTGCTTGCTGGCTTGTAATTAACTCTGGGCCCAGTCTTACACAAGAAGCTGCTGTGGGTTGAGCATTAGCCCAAACTCAAACAATTTATGTGGATGCAATTGATGCAGTAAAATGATCTCTGTGTTTATGGGCCTTATTTTGTGTAGATTCACCTAAGACAGAACAGGATTCATGTCTCACTGCTGTTGTATTTATCACTGCTAATCTTTCAGGCTGAACCAGCCACTTGTGCAGGGCTGGGAAGCACCACTGTTGTCTTATGGAATTTGACTATGGATCAATAACCAGGTCAATCTAAAAGGTGAATTAAACTAGTGACCATTATTAACCACTGTTGCTAGAGCAGGTTGCTGAAAATGTGCTTTGCCTCCCATTTATGAGGATTTCACAGATGTGAAGCAAAGTCTCTAGGGAGCAGCACACACTTGTAGGTAGAACCTTTTATTTGTTCATTTAAAGTAACTTTGTTTTACTGTTGATAACCAGTAAGAAATGAAAACCAGGAGGGAGGAAGATTACATCATAACAGCTTCCCTCCCAAAAAATATTGTCCCAGTCACCCGGATCAAGAGAGTCTGCTCCTGTGGTTATGACAGACTAAACTGAGGGCCACTGGTTGACTGTGAGATCTTGAGTATGCCAGTCCATACACTTGTGTATTCCTGCTCTCAGTGCTTTGTAACTGGTGTATAAGCCTTCCTGTGATACTAATGCTGATGGTAAGCGGAGAGTCATGCGCTGCAACGTGTCTGTGTGACTTTGCCTAAGAAATTAATTGATATAACTTTCTGCTTCCTTTTCCCTGACCTGCAGATAAGAAACAACTGCAGACATTACTTCCTCTCGTCAGTGCCTCTGAAGATAGCCTACGACGTTGTTACCTGGGCGGTCACTCAGCTGGCTGTGTGCTACACTGTGGCACCCTTCGTAATGCTGGCTGTGGAGCCCACCATTAAATTTTACAAGTAAGTCCTCTCCCCTTGACCTTATTCTCCAGGGTGGCATAGACTTTTGTTAAATAACCCAAACCACACTGAAGGGCAATTAGCATTTAATCAAATTTGAAAGGAGTTCAGACAGGATGCTTGCTGAAGTATAAGGGCTGATTTTTGCACTCCTGTAACGTAATGAGATCATAACAATGCCAAGGCAGAGAACTTTGGTTGTTCTCATTCTGTGTCCTTACGTGATGTTTCATAAACTCGATTTCCATTTTCAAAACAGTTGGGTCTCAACCATTAGCAGTAGCCAAGGCTGAAGAGGTTAAGAATAATATGAGTTGGCAGTAGGAAGGAGTTGCTGAGCAAAGACCAGGCTTCCAGCTGCTGAATGCACGTAACAGGAGGTGTGATCGATCCGCAGGAGATATGGAGGGCTCCTGGCAGAGCATTGCTCTTTGAAATGAGTATGCTTTTTGTTATGAAAGTATGCTTCTTTTCCTACAAAGTGAGTACTTCCCCAAATTCCTTAATAATAAGAAAACACTGGTGTTGCAGAGTACATTGAGTGTGCTCTAATAAAACCAAGTTGAAACAGAGAAATTGAGAAAATAATTAGAAAAGGAAGACTGGACTACATTGCTTTACTTTTCTTTCATTGTACTGTCAATAGAGAGTAACAGCTTTTGGTTCAGAAGAAAGACAATTCCCTCCTTCAACACAAAAGACACAAAACTGGTAGTCAAGATAGCTGCTGTCTGTTTGGAGGAGGTTGAATTTCGACATTTTCTATTCCTGTTTCTTAAAGCATTTGATTTCAACACAGAAAACTTACTGTGGAGTAAAAATTAGTCCTAATCTTTCTTTAGGTTCATTTCTTAATAATTTTGCCCTGGTAACTTTGAACATAGTTAACATTTAAGCATAGAGACTCGTAAGCAAGGAAATTTCATGCTTTCGGACTAGGGCATGAATTTTTGGAGCACTTCATACCAAATCAGTGGTCTTAAGCACCTTACAAGGATATTAAGAACTACGATAAGAAGCATAAATGAGACCACAGAAATGTGCATTGCTGCGTTTAACAGCTGGACCATACTGCTCCCAAACGTCATCTTCCCCAAGCTGCCAGAACCTCATCTATTTGGTTTAACTATTTTTTATTTCTCTTCAACCTTGTGTATACTGAATTATTTGAAATAAAAATATTCGATGTTTAGAAACATACCAAATGCAGATATCTCTGAGCAGTTACCATCAAAAATGCAAGCCTTCTGTAAACATTATTACCCGACCTTCTCCAGTTAAAAGCTGAGTGCTTTGATTTATTTCAGATCTCAGCACTTTGATTGAATTTTTTTCTTTCTGTCACTTTTAAAAATTTTTTTGAAGCATGAAGGGTATTTCTTTAGAACATGGCCCTATATGTATACTCTAACATTAAAAGAGAGATGGGGTGAATAAGTCTGGACTTGAATTACATGGGTTTATTTGAGCTGTCAGACTTTGGGTTCTAGGTTTTGCTGGTGGTTTCCTTGCCTCATTATCATCCACAGCAGTATTTTCATCCGTGCCAGCAGACCATATTCTGAGACTGTGGAATTCAAGGGTGTATTTTTGTGCTTTGTAGGTCAGGATCATGCATTCTGCATTCATCCCTTAGCACTAAGTTCTGCATATTGGGGTTGCACAATTCATGTTATTCCCAACAAAAAATATAATATTTTCTTTCTGCTTTTGTTCCCAGGTCTGTATATTTTCATATGCACATTCTAAGCATCCTGGTGTTGCTCCTGTTACCTATCAGACCTCAAACCCACTCTGTAAGAAGGGCTCAGAATCAGGCCATGCTGAACTCTATTAAAAGCAAAGACAAATGATGCCTCCAAAGAAAACTGCCAGCATTGGGAAATCAAACTGTTGTATTGTAAACAAACAAATAAGAAGAAAAATGGGTTGCAGGAGGATTGAAGTACAAGACAAGCATTTCTGATGGCTATCTTAAAATCTTACTGGAGAGGGCAGAGAAGAGCCTGAATGACTGTATTTCAAATTATTTCAGTTAATGGAGATTTTTACAGGCAACGTTTACAGGCTCATGGGGCATTTCATTTTTATAATAAATATTTTTATGAAGTGTTTTTATATATTTAAACTTTTTCACAGAGAGGCATTTTTTTCTCTTTTACAGAAATACACAACTATTAATCAACAAATGGTGTTGTGATTAGAGAGAGGGACAGAAAGCAGCTAGCAAAGAGTTGGACCAGCTGCCTGATAGCCTGGTGCTGTGGGCAGCTGGCAGGGGAAACTTTTCATCTCTTGGCTGTGGAGAGAGGTGGTGCAAGTAGGAGACAACAAGCATGGGCTTGCTCAAGGTGCTGGCGCTGACTCGTGCCCCAGCAGGGGGAAGGGGGAGCGGGGCTTTCCCCAGCAATCCCCGGAGCAGGGACTGCAGCCTGAGCTGGGCAGCAAAGGTACTTCACATCCTTCAGTGTAACACCTGCTGGTGATGAGGGCAAGACAAGTCCCTTGAGAATCGCTGTCTGGGAGCCCTGGCTAAGCCAAAATTTAAAGCCAGGTAAAAGAAAAACAAAAGGCAGAAGGGGGAACTCAAATCTAGAGTAAAAGAAGGGACATACAGCCTGTGGTCTGTAGAGTTGTGCTTCTCTAATGACGCAGCTGGTGCTCATTGCTACATCAGCCTTACTTTGTAGTCTTAGAGTGATGCAGCACTTCCTTTTTGGTATCAAAATAAGTGAGGAGCCATGCAGGGTTAGCTTTTAAAGCTTGCAGTTATGGGTTAAATGTGAAAAACTTTGTTGTGAATCAGACTGTTCTACTCAAAACCATCCCATCTTATGGAGGGGTTACATTCCAGCAGATAACACTAATAGGAAACCTGGACAGTAATTATCACAGTCATAATAAATAATTCTCCACAAAATATTGTGATATGATATGATCACCACAAGAGTCAAGACTGAGTCCTTGTATGATCTTGACATCTGACTTAACTGTTGATGCAAGTTTCCCTGCCTGTAAAGTCCTTGACTTACAGGGATGTTTTGAGGCTTAATTCCTAAGCGCTTGTTGTGCATTGAGATAACCTGCTGCAAAATGCTGTGTCAGTGGTTTTATATTATTTTTTTCCTTAAATCCACTTACCCCAGTAAAATAGACTGGTACCACACATTAAAACCAACTAAAACATTTTTTAAAAAGTTTGCCAGGGTTGTTTTTATCAGGATTTTGTAGCAGCAGTTCCCTTGTTAAAGTATCGGTATTGCTTTATCAACATTTAACAAATGTGTGATTGAGCAAAGAATCTGCTCTTTACTGCATTCTGATTTTTGTGTCAGATAAAAATTTTGTGGAATCTTAATGTTTTGAGAAGAAACAAATCAGTGAAACCAACACAAGTTCCAAAAGAAGTGATTTTTTTTTTTCTCTTGATGGGAAGTTTTTGTCCTGTGACCACATCATGATTTAGAGCATAGTTCATGGGAGAGTTTATTTGCTAATTTATTTTAAAGGGCAAGATGGGATTAAAAGATTGATCTGAATAAAAAATTTGCTTTGTGTCACTGCCTGGCATTATTGATCACTAACGTCTAATATGAAAATGGGTGAGTGGGTGGGTGGAATCCCTCATGCTTGTGAGGGAACATGTTCAGGTCTGCTGGATTTTACACAGCAGCTGAGCTTTCCATCCTGCTCCTGCTGAAACAGAGACAAGGTGACCCCTGTCTGTTTTCGTGGCAGCTTTGCCCTTAACTTTGCTGGTCTTTTTTTGTCCTCATGCGTGTGTTCTCCTTGTGGCACCAGCCTCAGTTGCATTTTAGGCAATATTTCCCTTGAGGTCCGGCTGTGCCATCCCTGTTTCCTGTTGGGAGGGAGCCAGGGTCTATCCCCAGAAAGGGATGGGGACTTGGTGCTACTGGCCCTGGAATCTTGTGGGCTGAAGCCAGCCTGTGATTGCCTCCCAGAAACGAAAGAATCAATGTGAGCTCTGGCAGAGCCAACAAAATTCACATCAACTCTGGGCTTTGGCAAGACTGGGGAAAGCAAATATTCCCAGCAGGTTGGCCTTAGCACTTGCTTTGGAGAGTAAGTGCTCTCAAAGGGGTTTGTTGGTCTGTACCTGCTGCTCTGTGCCCTGAGATCTGCCTGCACAGCTTGTGCCCTGCTCTGCAGTCCTTCCTGAGCTGTGTATGTTCAAGAGAGACCAGGTATGATCAGTGGGGTTTCTCTCCTAGTGTTTCCCCAAGTGAAACTTGCTTATATCTAATGCCATTGAGTTATGTTGTAGTTTTGGCTCCTATAATGATTAGTCCAGACTAGTGAGCAAACTCTTACTCTCCTGTCATGTTCTCTTCTCAGCCCGAACCTCTCGCTGAAAACAGGCACCCTGGGAATCAAAGAGAACCGGTCATACGGACTTAATGTGATACGTTGCATGAACCAAAATTGAAACTGGCTTTTTGAAACATTGCATTTGCCGGGAAACTTGCTGGTTGAATTAGTCTTAAATCTGGGTGGAAGAAAAGAAAATTAAAATCTTTGCTGTACTGTGTTACTGTGGACTAGGCAGCATACCTAGCCAAATGTGGCAGTCCTGCAACTAACACAGAGTGGATTTAAATAGCTGTAAAATGTTCCTTTGAAAAAAAAAAAAGGCTGTTAGCTTTGAGGTTACCTTGGTCTATCTATTTTATTGAGCCTTCCTCCCCTTTTCTTCTTCTCAGGGGGATGATACTTTGTTTTATGGAAAGACTGCAAACAGCCGCTCCTATTTAGTGGAGACTTGTGCTAGTAATGTACATCTACTTTGCACAGGAGTATGTAACTCAAAGAGCCAAAGTAGCAATTCAGGTTAGAAAAGGGTGATGTCAGGAACTTGAATTCTGGTAAATCTAATTCTAGTGTAATTTGAGAGTGTGCTTCAGTGATTAAAATACATGATGGTGATTAGCAACATGTTATTAGTTTCTAATCCCTCTCTGGGTTCTTAGTGCTGCAAAAATCTCAAGAGCTTCTAGAGGGATTCTGAAGAGAACAACAATCTTCATGACTTGTAAGAGAGAAATACAGGGCTATCAGACAGAAATGAGAAAGGTAGATTGTACTGGATGGACAAAGGTTGATTTTAAATAAGAGAATACCAAAAAGACACCACCACCATCACGTTCTTGGATTGAAGGCAAATTCTAGCTGCTATTTTTCAGCATATTTTGATTTTTCTAAACCAGAAGTTGAGATGTACTTGGAAGAGAAAACTGAATGCAGAGTAAAGCTTCATTTCAATTAACTATGGTATTTAAAGAAGCAACAGCTCAGCAATTTCTTCAGTGAACTGAATGCACAATGTATGTTTTTACTGTTCTGTAAGCCGTCCCCCGCCTTAACTACATTACTGCATGTCCACTTGGAGCTTGCCAAGCAATGGAGGCAGCACAGAAGTGGGATACAAGGTGGGCAGATATTTTTTCTCCCTGTTTGGCTGCTCTGTTTTGTGTGCATACATTGCGCATAGCTGGGATTTTTGTATCACTTAAAATGAAGTAGGAGGGTGAGAAGTCTGTAGATTTTTACTCTGTTGGTAGGTGTTTGCATAAAGCTGCACTTACCTCTCTACATATGTAAAAGCAGGCTAAGCAAACCAGGTCTAAGGTCTTTCGTAGAAATACAGGTTGAAATCCCAACACCCAGGGAAGTTTAGGGGCAAAATTTCTATCAGTAAGGTTAGTGACTCTTATATTTAAACCCTTTATCTTCTTAACCCTGAACTGAGGACTTCAGAAAAATTACCTACTCACTGCAGTAGTAAATAAAAACTTGTCTTTAACATTTAAGAGCAGAATCCCTATAGTCCACCTGCTGTGGACAGAGGAAGAGCTTGTGTGTCTCCTCATCCTTGCCCGAGATGAAGTGACATGCATGGTTGCATATGGAAATATCAGCTATCCTTTGAGATACCATTCCCTTTCCTTATGTCACTGAACTGATGCAGTTCAGCTCTCAGGGGCTGGAGGCGTTCCACAGCGATGCAGAGGGGGAAGCCTCGCCTGACATCTCAGCGTGAGCGCGAATGCACAGTGTGCGCTTTTAAAACGTCTCCTTTTGTGCGCCATCGGCCTGCTGCTCCCTTTCTTCCTGGAGATGACAGTAATGATATGCATGAAGGGTTTGGATTTGTGCTGGTGAGACGTGAAGTGGCAGCGTGTTTACTCAGATATATTTACGAGTGGTGCCCTCTGTGGGTGAGCACTCGAGAGAAGATTCTCCTCCTGTGCCGACTGGGGGACACTGCAAAGGGGAAGAGTTTTGCAGCAGCACAGCTGCCCAAAGTGTCAGGCACCTGGTGGGTTTCACGTCTGTGGTAGCACAGGTGTGCTGCTTTGGGGCAGGAGAATCAGAGAAATCGAAGTCCATAGATAAACTGGGGAAAACCCCTATTATTACAGGAAGAAATGCGGCTTTTTTTTCATAGAAAAAATGGTGTTTAGATGCCTTAAGAACCTGGGGTACGCCTTTGTTCACCTGACTCAAATGCGGTCTTTGGAAGGGGACTGCAGAGTGGGGGAAAACCAGTTTTGAGAAGTGCCCTGGGAGTGCCCTTGGGACCCAATTTATTGTCCATCCATAGAACAGCTCTGAAAGTGAGTCCCCAGGCTTGCCTGGAGGCTGTTCTACTGGAGCATGGCTTCCTGTGCACTTGGATGAGGGGCTGTGCAGCCGGCCTCTGAAGCCCTGGCATCGATGGCAAGCAGCTGATCAGGAGCATGCCATGCTCACAGTCAGTTTTCCTGATCCTCCTGTCAGATGCCTACAGGTAAATACTGTGCCCACCAGCACTGGAAAAAGAGCATGGAACACATCGAGGCCAAACCAGTCATGGTGGGACAGGATGAAGAGAAATGCTGCCACAGCCCAGACATGCTGTGCAACCCTTGCCTTTTCCGGGGATGGAAACCCCTCTTGATCAGAAAGATCTTCAGATGGTGATATTGTCACTGATCTGAGACAAATGGATTTCTCTTTGTTCATACTTGTTCTTGCCTTGATGGCTTCTGTATTAGTGCACTTTGGGTTTTATGCTTTAATTTTTAATTTGTGTTTGAGAAAGATGGTATTTTGTGGCCATTTTATATCTGATCAGGCTGATACACTACTAAGGGTAACCTCAAAAGAAGTGAGTAACATGAGTATTGGAAGAGATAGTGTGAACAAGTTCAAATTGATTTACCTGTCTATTACCCTGATGTGTTTTTTTTTTTTCCCCCAAATACTCTTAAATGACACCTTCCAGTGTGGAGCAGATGGTGCAGTTTCCCTTGGAGGTGCATTGGGAAGCAGCTTGGGCAAAGAAAGCCCATTTCTGACACCTAGAGGCCCCTCTGGCTAGCCTGGTGAGCGGCTGCCCAGGACACTTGGGGGTAGTGGGGGTGCCATGTGCTTCCTCCTTTCCTCTGCTCTGGGAACATGTGTGTGATACACAGCGTGCGTGAGAGAGAGAATTCTTGCAACTGCAGCCGTCAGCGTGTAAACCAGGGCGCAGGGCTCCTCGGGTGTGTGAAATGTGGGGCAATCCTCAAACAAATAATTGCATAGGTGAGGACTGGAGGCACGGAGGGGTTGTGACAATTGGCTGTGAGCAGGCAGCTCATGCCACAGGAAGGAGCAAAAGGCAAGTTTTCACAGTGCCAGCCTATGGCTTCACGTGTCTGCTACCAGGGATGGTGGCAAGGTTTATCTGCTGTTTTGGAGGGCTCTATGTTGGACCCAGCACCCACAGGGCTGGACACAGCCCCCATGGGCATGACTGTCTGCCACAGCATGGCTGAAGGACCTGGGTGGCACTGAGGGAAGGACTGCAGCCCCAAGAGCTGCCCTGCTTTTGGGGTATGTGTCTGTGCCTGATTGCCAGTCCTGGGCATTTCGCCTCCCACATGTTTCCCCCACCCCAATGGAAGCAAGAGATGCTCTTGAAATATGAAATGTCGTCAAGAATCTTTAGTGTCTTTATATTTGCCTTCTGATCTTGGTGTCTTTGAAGCCTGTGCATCCAAGCTGTTCCCAGCTGCCAAGGCCAGAGCAGCATTTGGAAAGCGCAGCTGCCAATAAAACCATTTCCACACTGCGCCCAGTTTCCCGGTGGGTTTTGCAAATGATGTAAAGCCACGATGATGGGCACGGGAGCTCTGCTCTCTCCTTCCTGCCCAGTGTTTCAGCTGGCAGGAATGGCAGAAGTGCCCAGAGGATGGGAAGTGGCAGTACTGGCGGCTTTCGAAGAGCTGGCTTCTGTGGAGCGGATTTGTTTGCAGCCAGCGCATGGTCCCAGCGGCACGATATGGGTCTTCCTCAATTAGACTTCTTGACTGATGGCCAGTTTAATGAGCCTATGTACAGAGGGTCATTCAACATGGCAATTATACCTATAAATCTATTTGCAGCAGGGCTCGAATAACCTTTTGCTCACAGTTCTCCATAAAATGACTGTCTGATTAATTAACATTAATTTATCCACTGTGTGCAACCAGATGCAGCCTGTATGAAAGCCTTTGCTCTGATGTTCAGGGTTCTCTGTGAACTGGGAGGATTTGGGGATGGGAATGGCTCTGATGTTGTTTAAAGACTCTCTTTTAGGTTCCCCCCCCCACTCTCTTTCTTCCTCTCTCCCTCTCTCTCTGGTCCCAGTTGATTAACATTCCAGGGCAGCATCATATAACAGGGGGCAAAATTCAATTAATTGAATATGAAATATTTATAACCCTACTCTATGTGTCTATCAGAGAAGGGTCCTTAATAGATCTTCTCATTAGCATGGACTGGTGACTCACTTCTCTGCTTTCACAGTCATTTGGAATTAAAATCCAATTAATCTAATGTCCCTGTGAATATTATTAAACTATTTGAAAAACTGCATAGAAGAGATATGAGGCAGGGGGTGAGGGGCTAAGAGAAGAAGAGGGAATATGTCTTGAGCTCATGAAGATTCATTTCTTCTCTGTTAAACACGTAGTCTGGAAAGACTAATTCCCTGTTTTCTGGAAAGTGGATGGCTAATTCTTATTATCAAAAGCCTGAGAATAGAAAAATAGCTTGCTTTCTACAAGCAGAACTGTGTTGTCTTTGAACGGGCAAAAATATATCCTTACATCCTCCTGCCTTTCAGGTTGCTCCTACTTCTTGGGTGCCTGAAGCAATGGACAGATTTACGCAAGGTATTTAGACACCATGAGATAGTTTTGGGGCTTGTGCCCAGCTCTTCAGCAGTGCTCAGCTGCGGGGTTGGCTTTGTGGCCAGAGACCCCACTTGCCTGCCCTGAGGACTGGGAGGGCACTGTGTGTCCTTCCTGACCCTTGGAGAGAATTTCCCTTCCTATGGGAAGGGGAGTGTGGGAAGAGGCAGGGTGACAGCATTCCGTCATGGAACGAAAACAGTCAGGGCATGTAGACCCCTGGGCTGAGAGGCACTCCTGGACTGCCTTGTACGGATGTAGCCTAGAGGACTATTTAATTGTTAAATATCTCTCTCTCGTCAGTGGATAGGGCACTGACCTGAAACTCAGTGAGGAGGGATGTTAACTGTGAATTTCACATGTGATCCTTGAGCAGGAGGCAAGTTTCTAAATTGAATATTCCCCTAATGGGAATGACTTGAGGACAAAATCCTTTAATGGCTCAAAGGAATTCAGAGACTGCTGCAAGAAAGTGCAAGTCAGGATATAAATATTTCTGAGCTGGAAGAATATTCTGGATATCCAGATAAAAAATTGTTCCTCCTCTATTTTAAAAACAACAAAGTAATGGATCCAGCCACAAAGTTTGTTCTGGTTTTGTTTGCTTGCTTTTGGTTTAGGGGAAAGTGGCCTAGTCTTTTGAACATTACCCCCTTCTCCTTTTTTCCCCTCCGTTACAAGCTTAGTCCAAACATTATCACAGAACATAAATAAAAATTAGGATACAACTACTGTACATCTGAATGTCTTTATGAAGCCTTATGAAGCCAGACTGTATAGAGATCAAACATACTTGCCCTGCCACAGAGACACAAACATGCAAATCTCATCTGCTCTGGATTTGATGTAGCAAATAAATAATAGGTGAATATATGTGTTTTTCATTTACTGAGAGAAATTTATACCTAACATGCCGCTTTGCCCATTGTTGTAAACCTAAAGGTCACCTAGGTATGTTAAATTTCTTAATTTACTAGTAGTGAAAATCTCATGAGCAGTTTGATTTGGTGCTCATTTGCACCGAGGAGCTGAAGACAGACCTGGCAGAAACATATTCCCATCCCCGGTGAATCTGAGCAAGACACCTCTTAATTCAAGCCACAGCTTTTCAGAGAGCAGAAACCAAGAACTGAAATCTTAACCGTCTTCACTCTGGAGAAACCACAGCACCTGAAATGTGGTGGCACCTCACAAGACAAACCCCAAGTGCCCCGAGAGTGCGCTGTTGGTATGCTGAAAGCTGGTGCCTCTGCCAAAAGCTGCTGGTTTGCCTTGGTGGCTTTACATACCTGTTTTGTGTGCCTGTCTTTCAATCTTTATTCATTTATTGCTGCTGACTTGCTATGATGGATATAGAGAAGTGACTGAACCTGAGATACAGGCTTAAAATGTTATTACCTAAGGCTCTAATTTGGTTTGCTTTTGATATTAGAAGAGATTGATTATGGCAAAAGTCTGGAGCGCAATCAAATTAAGAGAAGGAACAAGTTTTTATTTTCTGTAACTGTGCTTTTTCTCCAGCTGGTCACTGGATGTTGTCCCCAGTTTATTCTTATTGCCTCTTCCATCCTAGCCAGAGATAAACGTGGTAGCTCTTCTCAGTGATTTCCCACTCCCTTTGTCTGTTGTTTATGGTCTCTGTCCTAGCTTAGGCTCCAAGCCCCAGTGGTCAGGGACAAATGGTGTTGATTGCCCCTTTCCCTGGGAGCTTTGCAGCAGGAAAATAGAGAGAAAGGCAACATAAAGTGCACTTGTTCTGTGCCGTGAAAATTGCACTCCCGCTTTGTGCTGGTATAAAATGACTGCTGCTGATGAAGGGCAGTGGAAAATCAAATCTCTGGGTCTTTTTTCCAATCTTTTGTGGCTCCCCTGCACACTTCAGGCACTGTATTAATCATTATAATTTCTTCCACATTGCCACTTTGTCTGTGAGCTTCCTTTGAGCAATGTTTCCTGTTTTGTGCTCTCTTCCAGCAGGCTCCAGCTTTTCTGGAAGTGGCTGCCTTAGCTCTTTCCCAGAGCGAGGGTATGCCAGCCAGTGCATCAATCCACTTTTGTTTTCATTAAGCCAGCTTCCTGCAAAGTTTTCAAATTAATTTTACTGCCTTCCTCAATTTTAAGGCCTATAAAAAGAACTTGGTTTTGCTTACCTTGGTGAACTGGGACCTGTTCAGGAATCTGGAGGATGCTTTTGCCTTGGTGCCGGGGGTAGCTGTTTCCTCTGCCTGCATTCAGTGGGTTCCTGGCACTATCAGTCTGAAAACATCCGGACCCTTCCCCAGCATCTTCTGGGTCAGAGAATGGAGCTGTGCCTCGAATATCACAGCCCTGTCCCATGCTGTGCTGGGTCAGGCAATCCCAGAAGGGCAGTCCTGAGCCTCACATCCATGTCTCCATGCTCAACTGGCTCATTCCAAAAAAGTCCAGCTGAAGCTGGCGGGTAGCAGTGAGGCTCAGGTGACAAGTGATTTGATTTTCCTATGCAAAATCTAAAAAAAAATATTGATAAAAATTTAGGTCTGTGTCTGGGCTGCAAGTTGAAAGGGTGCCATTTGTGGTGGACTTACTTACTTTAGCTATAAACTGTCTGGCTCTGTGGCAATACGGACCTTGGCATGGGCTGAGATGGCAGAGGTGAGGGGGGATGAGGACACCCTTGTACCTGTGACAACTGCCTCTGTTGCACACGCAGCCAGGGGTCTGCGACTCGTGGATGCTTGTGGGTCTGTGGACAGCTGCCAAGACCTCCATGAGGAAAAAGAAAATCTGATGCTAGCCTTATATTTGTGATTTAGATATCTTCACCACCACTGGAAAAATGTTCAGTGACCTACAGATCAGAAAAATAAAAGCTCACGCTGGGGCAGGATGCCTGATTGCACTGGATAACCCTTATTCTGCTTTTCTCTTAGCTCTCTGCTAAGTATCTTTGAAACAGCTCTCCCTTCTGATGAAAGAAAGGATGTGTGTGTGGTAACACATAGTGTGGAAAACATTTGGTTTGCTTGCAAGGGGTTGGTAAGTCAGTGATTCCCTCTCCGTTTCTGAGACCTGTCTCTAAGATTTAGGGGGTCAAAGCAGAATGCAGAGAAATAACCATCCTGTGCCCCTGGAGTCACAGATCTGTGCCAGTGGAGAGTGGCTGAGAGCTGCAATAGATCACAATGGAGCCAAACAAGATTAAGCCACTTTGCACCAGCGGGAGGTCACAGAAACAGCGTAACTGAGGTGGGGGGAACCTCTGGAGGTCATGTTGTCCAGGCCTCCTTGCTGCCGCATGGGGCTGAGACAGGGACAGGGATGGGGGAAAAGGGCAAAATATTGACAAATGGGTCCCTCAGCGTTCTTTTTGTGTCTAGCTCTCTCTTGTTCCCACCAGTAAGAGAGCCTGCCACTGAAGTCGGCAGAGTGGCACTGCCAGAGCGTTGTGTGGGGAAGACCAGAAGAGAGACTCATGCCTTTCCCCTACTCTCAGGAACCTTTTGGGTGTTTTAAATAACAGGAAGGGAAGAAACTTCTAAAAACTTTCTGTTCACAACAACAAAAGCAGAAAAGCTGCCAGTTTTTCAATTTGCTGAAGCCTCATGGTCTCAACTCAGACATTACCTGGTTTCCCCAGTCAGATGGTGAAAGGAGTTTGTCTGCCAGTGCCCACCTGCCCACCTGGTGCTCCAGATAAGGCTGAGACCTGGGTGGCTGAGAGACAGCCTACTTACTGTGCTTTTTCCCTTCCCAGCATCAGGCTGCAAATGAAAATACCTTTTCAGCCCTGGTATTATTGCCTGTGTGGATGGCAACTTCAGTGTGTGCTATTCATTGCTGTAATAGCTGCACCTGTGTATAGCCGGCGTGCTGGCACTGCGGCAGCTGCGGGCCCAAATTGCAAAACATTATTTTCTGTTTCCTGTTGTTGTTGCCATGAAGGTCCATTTATAATGGCAGACTCTCTTTCTGCAGGACTCCCTGTTACACCTATTCCTCTATGCCGGAGTTCTTCAAAGAGCTCTGTCTCACTCGGGCATGTGCCTGGCAGCCTCCACATGCATGTCTGGTGGCGTCCGGAGCAGACGGGATCCTTGCTGTGGGAGCCAGTGCTGTGTGGTCAGCTGAGGGGCCAGGCTGAGCCCCTCATCACCACCACTCCGGGCAGTGGGCTTTTATGTGGGTTAGCACAGAGGCTCTGAGATGATTAATTCATTTGTTCCTGGAATATTCTGCCCCTGGGTGCCTGCGTTACTGTGAATCAATTTAGTACTTTCGGGCCTGGATTAATGCAAGTGCTGATGGAGCATGCACAGGAGGAAGGAGGGGGGTGGAGTGGGGGAAGCGGGGGGATACCCAGGACACAGCTAGCAACTCTTAAAAATGAAAAATACAGAGATGTAGTGTTTTAAGAACAGAATTCGATCGTTTGTTTTTCAGTCCTCTCAGCTATCATGCTAAATTCAGTTCACTGAGAGGCAACCAGCTAGTCAGTGTTTCAGGTTGTGCCTTATAAATCAAGGCTGTAGTAAGGAATTTGAAATGTATATTGAGGCTGGCTGTTCTCTTACCTCCTGCTGTAATGAATTCATGTCTGCAGACAACAGACACAATTATTATGGAAATTACACACACACACACACACACACACACACACAAACACTCAGAAGAAAACGGGCTTTTTCATAGCTCTTGCTTTAGCACTCCTAGTCCAGGCGTCCTGTGCCTGACTGGGCTGTCACAGCTGGTGGCAGGATTTTGCCCACCTTGTCAGGCAGCTGCTGGAGGACATCCCCCATGTCCTGCCCCGAGCAGCAGGCTGTGCATCCAGGGGTACCACTGCTCCCAGCCCACTGCCCTAAGGCAGATGCACCAAAGCTGTGTGTACATAGGCTGCAAAATGGCCAAGCAGTGCAGTGGGAAGTGGGGGAAATGACCATGCATCCAACCATAGGTTCCTCTGAGGAAGCTGCCTGTAATTAAATTAAGTAAATAAACCCAAATCCTGCTAAGTGTTCAAGCGTGATATTACAGTGAAGAGAATCAAACAGTGGGTGAATAGGGCTCATGCAATTACAAGTTGACCCCTCCAGGACTCCAATTTGAAAGCTGGAGAGTGACTTTGAAAGCTGGAAAGGGACTTTCTACAAAAGCATACAGGGATAGGACAAGGGGCAATGGCTTTAAACAAGCAAACTAGGTTTAGATTACTTGCTATGAAAAAATTTTTGTCTGCGAGAGTGGCAATGCACAGGAGCAGGTCGCCCAGAGAAGCTGAGGATGCCCCATCCCTGGCAGCGCTCGAGGCCAGGTCGGATGCGCGGGGCGGGGGCCCCGCAGTGCCCGGTGTGCCCGGCAGGGGGCAATGCTCCCCCAAGAATTCGGCAGCCGACGCTTAAAGCCCAAACCCAAACCCAGCGATTTCTTTACGGGGGCCGCTGCAAAACCAAAGGAAAACGAGGGCAGGGCGCTGGGATCATTTCCCCTTTCTTTCCTGCCTTCCCCCCCACCCCCCCCAGCCCAGGGAAACATAGAAGCATTTGTCTCTCTGCTGTGTTTAAAATAAAACCTGAAGGTTTCCTTTCTGTGCCTAAAAGTAAAAATGAACAGACCTTCAGCTCACTAGCAGGTTAGGGATGAGAAGGTATTCTCAGTATAGCCAGCTACTAATGCCTCTATATTTTGTATTAGTGAAAGGGCACCAATGGCTAAAATCCTGCAGATTGCACGTAAATGGATTTAGTTCTCCTTCACCTGAGGCAAACGCATTTCTTTCTCCTTCAGCCCCAAACACAAGTTGCGCAGCTTTTTGTAAAACCTCAGGTTATGTTTTGTTTGTTTTCTCCTTCCTTTTGCATGTGTTCTTTTTCATATTTTATTTATAAGAATCACAGAATTTTTAAGGTTGAAAGGGACCTTAAAGATCGTCTCATTCCAACTCCCCTGCTGTGGACAGGGACACCTTCCACTAGACCAGGTTGCTCAGAGCCCTGTACAATCCGGCCTTGAGCACTTCTGGGCATGGGGCAGCCACCTTTTCCTGTACCCCACCATGCTCTGAGTAAAGAATTTCTTCCTAACAACTAACCTAAATATCCCCTCATTTAATTTAAAACTGTTCTCACTTTTCCTGTCACTATTTGCCCTTTATTTCCACATCATCATGGACTCTTCCTCTCTTTCTTTGTGTTAGTGCCCCAAAGATTAAGGCAAGGGCAGGAGTACAGTGGAGACATTTCAATAATAAAGGGAAAAGAAATAAGTCTCACAAAAAAATTGTCCAGGTAATGATATATCTGAGTTCTGCAAACAAATCCTCCTTGAATGCCACAGTTTCATGAGAGTCACTGTAGCAGAAGCTGGAAAACATCAGAGTATCGAAGGAATTTTTTTTAGAGTCATTTACATGGGAGTTTCCTCAATTCAAACTTCTTTTGGGCTGCATGCATACATAAAGGCTGTTCTGGAAATGCAAGTGAGGTACAGAAGGGGCTGGATGGTGGCATGGTAGGAAGGGTGCTTGTTCCATGGCTGCCTGTCTTCCTGACCCAAAAATACTAGCAAGGAGATTTTGCAAACGCTTGCTTTTCTTTCATGTCCTTTGGAAGCGGCACCCAAGGTGCATTCCAGATATTTTCCCGAGGAGGCCAAACATCTGTGAGGGACAAGGCTGAGGGTTCATGGCCAACTGACCTCTATGTAGGGCATTTCTTTTCCATCTCCTGCGAGTTCAGAGAGTGTGGCAGCAGCAGGGCAGGGAGCCCCAGGAAGGAAAGGAAAACCCTCCGTACACAAAGTCTGCACGGCAGCAGGGGCAGCTTCCCTCACATGCACTGCTCCCCTCTGGAGGCACCTCACACCTGCCTGCAGGATTTCCATTTGGTCCATCCCTTGGGACGCTTGGACACAGCTTTGAGCCTGCCAGAGTTGGTGTTAGCTGAAGTTACCTGTCCCAAACACGAGACCAAGGCCATGAATTGCTTCCAAAGAGGCTCTTGAGTGACCATTACTGATTGTAAGTAGCTTGCCAGGCTGAAACTCTAACACAGTGCAGAGAGGCAATGAATGGTAGGTTCCCACATAGTCTTGTTCATCCCTATGCCCCTTGGCTTTTTCCTGGCTTGCCTGCTCTGGAAGAAATCATTTTACAAAACAACAGGACAATGCTGATAAATCTTTCCTGTGGTGGGGAACAGCTTCATCTGGGTTTCAGAAACCATACTGAGCCTTTGCATGTTTTGGTCTTGCTGCTCACGTTTTTTTGTGTGCTGGGTAAGCAGAAAGAGAGAATCCTATATCCCTATTTTTTAAAAACTTTAATTCCTAATTAAGAAATTAACTGCAAGGCAGAGCAAAGCAATGGGTGCAAGCTGGCTTTACCAGTGAGTTGTCTGACTGTAGCTTTTTTGTGCCTTTATTTCAGAGAGGAAATCTTAAAAGATGGATGAGGTGTACAGGGTTTGATCATGATACAGCAGTTCTTACCTCCGTTTCTCTGGCTAAAACCAGCTGAGGGCTGCATGGATGGCTGTTACCATCTGTCAGTTGTGAAATGATTTGATGGTTTCGAGTTGTGTTTCTATGGGATGAGTTTCTATTTAACAAGGAAACACCAGTGAAACAGGCGCTTTTGCTAATCGTTAGAGGGGCCAGAGATTGAATAGATGATGGAAACTGAATTTTTTCTCATCTTGTTCTTGTCAACACTGTGTGAAAAACAGAGCAGGCCTCAACTCGGGAAAACAGCTTCATCAAATTTTGAACTTCTAAAGTTATTTTCATTGTGCAGGGATCAGAATGGACTTTTTTTTATTTCTTATGAAATAGGCCATAGTGTCCTTTAATGAAATTTGTTAGCAGGATAACTTTTGAGATATTTAATTTACTGAAAGCAGTCTTTTTTTCAGAGAGCAAAACCACTCAGCAGTAACTTTGGTGCTAATTTTGTTAAAACTATGGCAAATTTTTGCCAAAAGGAGGGAAAATCTGGAAAATGTCAGGTTTTTTTCAACTAAAATGTATTCAGTGTGAAATTCTCAATTGTCCCGGGTTAAACTGTGTCCTAGCCATTATTCATTGATCATTCAGGTTTGGGGGTGTTTTTATTTGCAATAATTAGTAGCAACGCTGGAAATCAGATCTTTAGCTGAGGTTCATTTTAACTCCCTGCAGTTGCCTGCCTTTTAACATTTTTACAGATTTTGAATGTTTACACCTTTCTTTCTCTCACTTTTTTTTTTTTAATTTTTTAATTAGATCCACACCAGCAGACTTGAGGTAGGATTAGGATCCTGTTGTGAGCAGTGTTGCACAAGAGTGTAGCAAGAGCCAGTTGCTGCCCCAAAGAGTTTTATAAACAGCTCACTGAAGGCAGATGACATTTGGGAGTGGAAGCAGGCAAATGGAGACGGAGGAACTTGTCCAAGGTCAAGGCTGGGATGAAATCCAGATTTCCAGTGTCCTTGTCCAGGGCCTGAGTCATGACTGGCTCAGGCTTTTCCACCCTGACCCCTTCTTCAGTATTTTGCATTTGGGTGCACTTTTCCACCAGCCTTCTCTCCTGTTTGGCAACACCTTTTGGGGAGCCATGTCCTTCATGGTCAGACCTGAGAGGAGAGGTCAGGGTCAGGAGAGATGGCTCAGCTGAACTCTTGAGCTCTGAGCCTGTGGCCAGCAGTTGCTGGAGCCATGTGCTTCGAGGGGTTAGAGGAGGATCCCACAGCAGGCGGCTGTGAAATGGCTTACCCCTGGGAAAGTTTCCTTTGAACTGCTGTCAATTAAAGGATGACTTATGGCCTCGAGCACTAGTTGATCTTTTTCCCTAATATTTACTATTTAAATTCTAGATGTTCTTGTTACCAGACTTGTTTGTGCTTGGTCTGCCTTATTTAAGCTAAACCAGCTCCTCAGGGCAAAGTTCTGGTCTTCTTATGTTTGTTAATTGCCATGTCCCCCCTAAAATCATGCAGATTGTAACAAATAAAATAGCAATGCTGGGTCATTCTGGTTTTAACCAGTCACTCCCAATCTTTCTTTCTCTTTTTGGTGTTGGTTAGGCATACTCCTTGTGTTGAAATAATCTTTGTTCCAGATTTGGAAACAAAATAAAATTGTATTTAAATGAACCAAATCTCATCCAAGGAGATGAGGACCATATTTGGGATGTCTGTATCTTTGTTTCTGTGACCTTTTTGGTTTGGGCACCTGGTTCATCAAAAATTCCTCAGCAGTGAAATTCAGTATCAAGAGTCAGACCTTCAGGCAGGATAAATCCGGCTGCTTCCCCGAAGGAGAGGGGAATTGAGGGCATGGTACCTTTGAAGCTGCTCCAGGGGTACCTGCCAGACAAGACTCATTTTGAGATGGCTTGTGGCATGGAATGAGTTCCTTAGCAAAGAGCTCCAGGGAAGCCACAGCCATCCTTGTGCCCGCTCCTGGGGCAGCAGGCAGACTGGCTGAAACCAGTGCATGGTGGGAGAGGTGGATAGCTCGGCTCCCCTTTAGGTGACGCAAAGAAGATGTAGCTCTTATAGGGTCTTTTCAAAGCTGTAGTTTTGGATGACTTGGATACAACCTACCCTGGAGCTTGCACGTGCTAAGGAGGTGTGTGTGCTGAAAGGGAAACCAGCTGCCAGTGCTTTGGAAAAGAAAGGGGTACCACCTCACCTGTGACACTTGTGGACCTGATGCGAGGTGTACTTAGCCTATGAAGGGTTTGGCACCTTTATCATAACCCTTTGGATCATACACCTCCGCCACAATATTGTGAATGGCTTCTCCCTGGAGCATACCAAAGAAAAAGCTTTTTCAGAGCAAAATGAGTTTGTTTGATGTAGTAGCTTGAGTTTACATTTCACCGTGCTTGTCTAAATGTCGCTAACCCAACTGTGAAGCAATCGAGGAAACCACATTGCAGCTACACAAATGTTGTGATGTAGAAAACCAAACCTGCCACCCAAATCCAACTCTCCCTGGTCCAGCCTGAGAAAATTGAAGATAAACAAAATCTCATGTGAATTCTGGTCCAACCTCAGCTTGGACTGAAGATGACTCATTTGCTGTGACATGATGGTGAAAATGAGCATCTGGATTGGGTTGCTAGTATGCAAAAAGCCACACTGTGCATGCTTCACTCCTGCACACTGAAGTGGGATCGCACACTGAAGTGGAATCAAACACTGATTGTTTTAATAAATTGATTGCTAGAGCTCTTACCCATCTTCCTGCACCCCTTTTTCTCTCCTACAGGCCATAGACCAAGCTGGGAGAGCTCAGGCAGAGGACCTCCTACCCTAATGCATGCTAGCCTGCATCCTCAGAGAGAAGCAAGCCCGCTGCCTGCCTGCTTGGGAGCAGTGCTCAGATGCAAGCCTTCACCACAGATGGCTTAGTCTGAGTTTCCAGTTGACTGGGTCTGTTATTTCTACCCTGCTTGAACCAGAAATATGTTTGTTTAAATATTTTCTCTGAAATTTCACTTTTGGAGATTTGCCTTGTAGCATTTCAGAAGTAGATCACTTGGTCATTTATTTAATTTGGAAGCTAATTATTACAATTTTATGGTGTTCCTTGATGTCAGTTATCAGAATTATCCTAATAAGAAATACAAATAATACAACCCCCAAAATAAACTACCTAAAATTGTTTTGACATTAGATTCTCAAATATAATTTCAAAACTCAAATATCTGACCTCAAAATGCCAACATGTTCTGGATTGAAAGCACCGAACTCATTTTTGTTTCATTCAAGTATCCTTTTAATGAGACTTTTATCATGATCATTACTAGAAAGATTAAATTGGATAAAGGCTTTGGTTTTGCATTAGAATTTCACTCTTAAATTCTGTTGCCACTACCCTGCACCTGCAGAGACATTTATGTAAGGTAAATGTTTCCATTGATTCTGGATGAGAGGCTTTTGCCTGGGTCTTAGATAAATGTTAAATGAAACATCCTGTTAAGAGTTTGATTTAATGCCACAGTGAATTCATCTTAATGTATCTTTATTTTTCTCAGACCTATTTGGGCCCCAGCTCTTTTCATGAGGGGTAAATACTCAGAAATTAAGTCACTGCCTACTTACATGTCATACCTGACTGCGCCAAGCCAAGAGAGATTTATGATGTTGATATTAAATATGATATAAAATATTAACACATAAATATGGTGATGGAGAATACCAAGAGAAAGCTTCTGCCATATTTCTCCATCACTTTCATCGCTCCTTCTGAGAAGAAAGAGCTGAAGAAGAGATCAGAAGAAGACAAGGTTAGGAGATAGGGCAGCAAGGCTCTAGGTTTAATGTTGGATGTGGCAAATCTTGAGGTCATTTTAATTTCTAATGGTGGTGAGTTCTGCACCACATAAATCATGGGTCTGTGGGAGAGCGGCCACGCTCTGCTGTCAGGAGGAGATGGATGGCTGGAGGGAGAGGTGGGCTCCCAGGTGAGCCTGGCGGGGCTGCGCGCAGCCACAGCAGGCGGCTGAAGGCTCTCTCTGGCTGCACCAAGCAGTCTGCATCGCACTGGTGGGGGGGAGGGAGGTTTGTTCCCAGGGACCAGATGTGCTGCTCTGCCTTGCACCACTGCATAGCTTTTTGGTTGGTTGTTTGGTTTTATTGTGTTTTTTTGTTTGTTTGTTTGTTTGTTTGTTTGCTTGCTTTTTTTTTTTGTATAACAGCAGGAAGGACCAGAACTGTGCCCATCCCACTCACCTTGGGGACAAACACTAAGCCATCGTGGGCAGGTGAAAAGGACTTTGTATTGCACCTGCTGTTTCTTATCTCACCATGCTCAACCCAGTCTCCAGGGCGCAAGGACTGACCCCAAAAGTTGAGTGGGCATTGCCAGGCAGAGGAAGACAGCTGAAACCAAAGAGGTCTCTCCCACAGGTGGCTGATATTGTCAATGTCCTGTCAGGACACACGTGGGAACAACCCAAAGCTACTCACAACCCATCCTTCCAGAGATCCACCACTCCTCCTGCCAGCCCGGCATCCAGAAACACTTATCTTAACTGGACCAAGAGCTGGGGTTAGACTTTGGGATGGCTGAGGCTTGCACAGTTCCCAGAATGGATAGCCTGCACAGTTCCCAGAATGCTGCCACTGGCCCTTTGCATGAGGCTCCTCATCACAGGACAGCAGCAGGGTGGCAGGGCTGTACTTCATCTCATCCTTGGTTGTCCCCTCCTGTCTCTGCACTCCTTGCCCTGTGCTGAACAGGATAGCAGAGTGAAGATAATGATCCTCATTTGTATCAGTTAAGGTCTCAGCCCACTCTGGAATTTACTTCATTAGGACTGTAGGCTGAATTTATTTTCATTTCTCCTACTCTAATGCCTTGCTGCAGTGTAACTGAAGCATCTCTTTTTAGTGTACTGAAGTACCAGACTTGTCTCTTCTCATTTCTTTTAACCTTCTTCAGGTTTCTCTTCCGCCACTTCCCACTTCTTTTTCTCTATCTTCTGTTTGTGAGCTATTTATCCACCTCTTTGTTCATCCAGCCTCTGATGCTGGGCATCATCTGGATTCATCCTCTGCTAGCAATGGAAAGGCAGCAGGCAAGGATGCCTGACACACTCAGTACATCATTTGGCCTGTGGGTCAAACCCCAATCTCTCTGCAGGGGACAGGTACATATCCCTTTTCTCCCAGCTACAGCAGATCAGAAGATGTACTTCAAGTAAGAGGCTGAGGGAGTGCAGGGGCTGGGATGGGAGTGGCCTTTGGGAAGCTGCCCAGCCTGCAAGGAAGCTGGATCCTCCCATTGCCCCCCACTCCCATTTGTGCCTTTGACGGAGGAAAAACAAGACAAAGGAAACTTTTGAAGTGGCCTTCTATGGGTCGCTGCCTCTCAGCACGTTGGTCCCGTGCTCCCTCTGCTGGGAAAAGTAAAGAGATGAAAATCAACACAAAATAGGCAGAATTAGCCCGGAAAGTGCTAACATGATATTACACTTTCCGCTCTGTCATACTCCTGTGTAGCCATAGTTGCAGCCACTGACTGCCCGTGGACACACAGAGAAATTTGTTTGTTCTGTGTTCCCATAGGTTTTCCTGTGAGTCTATGCTTTAAAAGTGATGTACGGCCTTCTTTCATGATAGCCTGGCTTTACCGTAGCTGGTCTGGTCCCTATGTTTGACCCTTGCATGGGACTCTTTTCAAATCCTCACCCTAAACTCGGTGTGCAGGGGGGTGGTGGCTCAGCACACCCATCACTTCTTGTCCTTACACCTGGTATAAGACCCCTAGAAGCTCCCTAAGGGCAAAGAAGTCCTTCATTGTGGGTTCCCTTTTCAAAGCACCGGTGCTGCATTATAACACTAGAAATACCTGTTTTGAATGAGGGAAATGGCAAGGTTTAAGTGTGTGCTTGTGTGTTGCAACAGCCTGCATCTACATGTGTCCTGTCAGTGGACAAGAAGAAAGTGTGCACCAAGCTCTTCATCTGTTTCGGAGGTGGTGGCAGCACATTTGCTTCTACAGAAAGCTTTATAGACCTTTTTTTCCCCATCAGCGGGCAGTCCCTAACTGCATTTATTCATCCCATTGAAACAAATGAGTCTGTGGCTGGATCTGGCTGCACGGCCTTCAAGGGAATTTATTCTGTGTCTTTCGTGTTAGTGATATCTGTGAAAAACAGGAAACTGTTTTCCCGTCTCATTCACAAAATAGATAAGATGAGAAATTAGCTGCTGGATGAGCGTCCCGGGGGCTGTACATTTTGTCACAATAACCAAGGCTCTGCTGCCTCCTGTGCACACACACACGTGCACCAACACACACACATGCACACTTGCACTCCCGCTGTCTCTCTCTCAGGGTCATTTTCTCACTTGAGAGCAGCTCTGCCTCATTGTGACAAACCTTCTGATTTGGAGGGATTTTTCTCCCTCAGTTTCTCTTCTCTCTTGCTTTCTTCCAGAGCTGATCCCTGGGGAGTGGAGTGCCTGGGCTCCCGACAGTTGGCTGTATGCACCCCTAAAGGAGGAAGGTTTGGGTGAGGAGTGGATTTTCACCAGCCCAACATGGTACATGACCCCTCCTGCTGGCTGATCTTCCTCCTTCCACATCCAGGTCCAGGGACCAGACAGGAGGCCCCATGTGCTGCTGTGGTGAGCCCCAGACAGTGAGCCCCTTGGATGATCTCCACAGCTTGATTTTTCCCCAGCCCGATGAGGACCACACTGTCCTTCTGCACTTCTCCCCCCTCAGACAGTGACCAGTGCCATGTCCAGGTGCCAGGTAACCCACTGGTGACAGGCAGCACCTACTTTCTTTTGAAATTTGCTTTTCCCACCACCTTACTTTTCCACCACCTCACATTTTGCCCACTTTCAGACAATAAAATGAAATCAACAATGGGCAGAATTTACCATGTCCAAGAGATGCAGTTAGTCTTTAGGGTGAAATGAAAGTATTCCCAGGAGGATGTTGGAGAAGGGAAGGGTGCTTTATCCTCCCTGCAGTTGTCTTCCTGCAGATCCAGCTTGGGGGAAAGCTAACAGCCTTGGAGCAAATTTGAAAAACTGAAAGTGTAGTCAAAGCAGAGGTTGGGTTTTTTTGTTTTCTTTTGTTTAATGTTTAGGAAACTAAAGAAAAGGAAATCAATTATGAGGCCTACCTGAATTTTATTTCCTCACCAAAAACCAAATTACTCAGCAAACTTATCGCTTGCTATTGCAGGCCTTGGTATTAAAGAAAACAATCAGGCCAGCAGGATTAATCTCTGACAGCTGCCTTATCTTTAACTTGCACCTTTGTTATTTTCTGATGAGCTTCTCTTTTTTTGCTGCCACGTTGTACCATACCTCACTGGTTCCTTTCATTTTATCATCAGGCAGGAGCGGAGGACCTTTCAGTTTATTAAAAAACCTTTATTTGTGAAGAACAAAGAGAGGGGAAAAAAGGCAAACAATGAGGTCAGACAATCTCCTTCTTGCCAGGAGTCACTCACCTGTTATTTAGAGTGTTATCAGTTAGAGGAGACTTGCATCATTGAAAATCAGTCCCTGACAGCACACTCTGTAAATGCACACACACACATGTACGTGCACACACACAAAAGACCCTCACGATTGACTCATACCAACCTCCAGACAAGGTCCTCTCTTGCCAAGGCTATAATATTTTCAGTGGGAGAAGTCCATTCTTGCTTTGGCTTGGGGGTGGCAGTCAGGGGTGCAGGGGGTTTTGGTGCTGGAGTACAGCTTTGGCAAATCTAGCTGTACCAGGCTGCCTGCATCTCAAACAGTGTCCTCTTCCCCCCAGGAAAGCCTCCTGCCCTAACCTGCTTCCTGCTCTCCTGACAGTGCCTCTTGGCACAGAGTGGGACTTTGAGATTTTCAAACAACAGCCTTCCCTTCTGCTGTGCCTCTCCAGTTCTGCTTAGCTAAAGAGGTTGATTCAGGTAGCATCCAAAATGTCTTTGTCAGGTAGGTGTCATTTCTCAGCTGCAGTCCTCAGTGTCCATGCAGATGCCAATCCCCTCGGTGCAGGAAATGCCTCCTGCCTTTGCCAGGTGGGTACTTCTGTGGAAGTTTTCACAGAAGCTTGTATGGGCAAGATATACTCTGATTGCAAAATGTAGAGCTGGTTTCCTGTTCTTGATGTAGCAAGACCAGCTGGCTTTTTTTGTTTCCTTTCATCCCACGGAGTTCTGGACTTGTAGGACATAAACACGGGTGTGAGTGAATTCGAGTTAGGGACATCATACTGGTTCCCTAGGATGCAGAGCTGCACATATAAAAACAGAGTTTCAAACCCAGACGTCTCTTCCTGGAGTTTGAAGAGCAAACCAACTTTGAAGGAAGAACTTGCTGAAGATGCTGAGATTATTGGAGACTAATGTGTGACATTTGGCAGTGGAGTTAGTGCCACTGAGAAGTTTTTCAGCATTTAAAGAGAGCTAACAAGAGAATCAAAGCACAAACCCCAATCAACCCTAAAATAATAATAATAAAATGGTGTTACTCAACTCCCACAAAAACTAAAAATGCCTGGAACACAAAATGTGAACCTCTGGATACATACCTTTACCCTGCTCTGTCGGTGTGGTTACAGACATAGCTGTGTCCATGATGATAGAAGACATGATGATCTAGCAGTATAAACACTTTACTGGCAGAAGTTTAAACTGGTCTCCTGTAAATCATGCTGCCAAGAGTGGTGCATGGCATTCTTGTCTTCTGCCTCTCCTCTGAACCAGAGGGTGAAGCAGATGGTATAAACCTGTTTCTCCCAGAACTATGCCAATCCTCATCCCAGGAAAAAGACCAAACCTTCTGCTGCCTGTTTGAGGCAGCTTTCAGTCCTCTTTGTACCACTGTAGACTCCCTCAACAAAGCTTTTTTAAGGTAAAGAAAGCACAGCATCAAACGGCTGACATATCCTGCTCTTTCCTGGTTAAATGCTTTCGGGGTCATGGGTTTCTCTCCTTTCCTGGGTCTTGGAGTGACTTCTGCAGTGTGTTTTGTCCATGGTTTTGTCCTGTAAGTTCTAGGCAAGAAGTCTTCTCTGCCACACATGGCTACAGAAATTGAAGCACTACAACTGTCTTTGCATACCCAAAAGCAATCATGAATTATAGCTGGTTTATTAGATAAAAANCCGATCTTGATGGGTGTAGTCAAGGT
This sequence comes from Mystacornis crossleyi, assembly GCA_013400655.1. Classification (NCBI taxonomy): domain Eukaryota; kingdom Metazoa; phylum Chordata; class Aves; order Passeriformes; family Timaliidae; genus Mystacornis; species Mystacornis crossleyi. The sequence continues at coordinate 83,253 of VYZQ01037835.1, forward strand.
AATGATCGTGCTTACTGAGGGACTGGGGGGTTGGGCGGGAACTGCTTATGTTATGAGGAAACCGGGGTAGTTCTTTGACAAAGGAGACTTTGGGATCTCTTTTGATGTGTTCTGCTTTTGCACCCCAGGTTTTATTGGTGGTTCTTCCCTTCCCTTCCCTTCCCTTTCCTTTCCCTCCCTTTCCCCTCCCTCTTTTTTTTTCTTTTCTTTTTTTTTTTTTTTTTTNCTGCTCTGTCGGTGTGGTTACAGACATAGCTGTGTCCATGATGATAGAAGACATGATGATCTAGCAGTATAAACACTTTACTGGCAGAAGTTTAAACTGGTCTCCTGTAAATCATGCTGCCAAGAGTGGTGCATGGCATTCTTGTCCTCTGCCTCTCCTCTGAACCAGAGGGTGAAGCAGATGGTATAAACCTGTTTCTCCCAGAACTATGCCAATCCTCATCCCAGGAAAAAGACCAAACCTTCTGCTGCCTGTTTGAGGCAGCTTTCAGTCCTCTTTGTACCACTGTAGACTCCCTCAACAAAGCTTTTTTAAGGTAAAGAAAGCACAGCATCAAACGGCTGACATATCCTGCTCTTTCCTGGTTGAATGCTTTCGGGGTCATGGGTTTCTCTCCTTTCCTGGGTCTTGGAGTGACTTCTGCAGTGTGTTTTGTCCATGGTTTTGTCCTGTAAGTTCTAGGCAAGAAGTCTTCTCTGCCACACATGGCTACAGAAATTGAAGCACTACAACTGTCTTTGCATACCCAAAAGCAATCATGAATTATAGCTGGTTTATTAGATAAAAATATACACAGATCTCTAGCTGAAAAGGATATAAGTGTCCATAAAATGACTAGATGTGTTTCCAGACTGCGGAGTTACACAAAGAAATGCTTTTAGAAATCACAATCTATTTACCTGTGTGTGTGTACATGTACATACATGTGCCTTTCAACAGAATCAGCTCTATCATCTGGATATTTTCAGCAATCTGCCTCTCTTCTTTCTAGGAGTTTTAATTTCTGCTCTGGAAGCATTATTTAGTTTGACTGCTCAGTTCAGATCTGCAGTGTTCGAACCCAGCTGAAAAGAACCTGACAAAATGAGCAGAGATGGTTACACAAAAGGGGGGGGGGACACTAAAATCTGAAGAAAAGGAAAAATAGGATAGTTCTTTGACAAAGGAGACTTTGGGATCTCTTTTGA
>VYZQ01037835.1:84660-100405 GCA_013400655.1 Mystacornis crossleyi
CTCTTCTCTTCTCTTCTCTTCTCTTCTCTTCTCTTCTCTTCTCTTCTCTTCTCTTCTCTTCTCTTCTCTTCTCTTCTCATCAGTGTCTCTGTCTTTTTCTCTCTAGACCAATTGCAGTCACATATTGCAGTGAGCTCTCAACATGAGCTTGAAGGACACATGACACCTCAAGAATCCTCTTTCAAGAAACTTATCAGTGGCATCCCATAGCATGAGCTAAGGGAGGTAAGCTGTTTAACTCCCTTTTGTTTGGCCATACCTACTTAGTCCTTTTTGGAAATACACTGCTTTTGCCTTTCCTTCCCTGGCTCTCCAGTAAACATCACTGGCCTGAAACAATTGCAATTATTTATTTGATTTCATTTATGCTGTGCACAATCTTTGATTTCATTAGCTGCAGTTAAAATAAAAACAAATCAAACCTCATGTTTCCTACTGAATTATACTGCCATGACAACAATGAAAGTAAAAGTGTCCTCATCAAAACCTCCCCTTCCCAGCCCACCCCAATATTTTAAACTAAAGCTTAACAAAAGAGACAAGTTTTGCAATGTGCCCTGAAGGTTTGCCACACAAGAAAGAAAATTCAAGAGTGTGGGCCTTCTTCTGCTGAGAAAAAAACCAAAGCCATTTCCAAATGTGCTGTTCCAAGGACTTCCAGTTCAAAGGCGCCAACTCATCTCCATGGTGGACCTAGTGCTCGTAGGCAGAGGTAGTTTCTGGGGGACGAGCAGGTTCAAATCACAAGGAGATTTAGAAACTAAGGCCTGAATTGCACCTGGAAATGAACTGAAAATTGGCGCAGCCTGTGTGCCATCTGCGCTCTATGGTTTGTGTCTGAAATGTGGATATGTAAGCAGGCAGCTGCATACTGCAATTAGCTGAAGTTTCTGAGTGGTCCTCAGACGTAGAGCTGAGCAGACCACATGGCAGCGATCCAGTCTGGAGATGAGAAAAGCACAGACAATGGCGACACAGTCCAACAGGACAAGAGGTTGAAATCTCCTCACCAAGCAGATAGGAGAAGGGGAAATAAACACTCGTAGCTCCTGCTGCCACTGGAACATTCAAAAGCATCTGGAAATCCAGGAGGCCTTCTCCAGCCGGGCAACAAAGGGCAAGGCTTCCCTCCATACAGATGGCGAGCATCACTTTTGCCATCTCACCCAATTATTTCCTGCCACTATTATCGTTTTGATTTCATGTGCAGTCAGCTCTTGTCTTCCAAAACCTGGATTTAGATTGAGCCTGAGAAAGCCAAATGTCTGCAAAACCTGAAGTCCCACGAAATAGGAGTCACAGTTGCTGAACAACATGAGCGTTTTCATGGCATTATTTTCCAGCACTGTGATGGTCCCTTTGTGAGCACCACAAGCCATCTGTGAAAAAAAGGCAATGAAATAACCCTCTAATAATACTAAAATACACGTAATTTTTTTATTCACATGGCAGAATCTCTAGACCATAAATTAGGTTGGTGCAGACTATAAATTCTGTGAAGCTTCCTGTTAGGGAATACTCTGTCTAGAATTTGTCTCAAAGATGGTGGTCTCCTTGCTGCTCTGAACAAAATCTATTTGAGGTCTGCTGGGGCTATCACACCCAGGTTTCAGTTTTAGCCGTAGTCACAGTAGTGAGGAAGACTGCAGAAACTTTTCCAAAGGAATTTTTGGGAGGAAAATAGTGGCTCAAAGTGGAAAGTTGAGGTTGGAGCTTTACTGTTGGCCAAGAATTGCACTGGTCTGAGAACCCAAGTATACCGTACTGTGAGAGACTGATATATGGAAGGGATCACAAACGGATTACATTACAAGGTGACAACTGTATTATCAGGAACCCAGTGCGTTCAATCTGCCCTGCCTTGCTCAGATTTTAGGCTGGTGTAACTCTTTTAAAGTGACTTCTCCCTGCTGAGGCATCCTGGAGCTGTGTGATGGTGCTTGTGATGGTGCTTGATGAAGCCAGTGTTGCTTCTTGAGGGACAGAGAGCAATTGTGCTGCTGGGGTGAATAAATAAAACCCCTGCACCTCAGAGTTTTGACAACTGTGCAATCTGATGGCAGCCACTCTTAGCTTAAAGGAGTTTCATCAATAAAACAATGAACACATGGAAACTCAGACAAACTCACACAGGGAGCAGCCTCCAGTTTTTGAAGAATGATTGTATGTCATGAACAGTAATATAGAAATGCACCTCATTATATCATCTAGATGTGAAAGGTTAGGTGTAAAGTTAGATTTGCTCACTGTGTTAACTGAAATGGAGAGTATACTCCTTTTTGTTAGGAAACACTGAATACTCAGCCCAGTGTGGGATGCCCTGCTTGATTTTGTTCGGACACACCCAACATCCTGAGGACTGGCAGCTAATTTCAAATTGGATGGCTTTGATTGTTACTGGTGTGTGAGACGGAATGGCAGCACAGGCTGAGGCTGTTGCTGACAGTAAAAATAATGATCTTTTTTACTAGTGAACTGTGCACATCTTGAGTCACTAAGGGAAAATGGCTTAGAGAAAGATCCAGAAGGCAGCTTGTGTACTCCCTTTTCTAATACAATGGCAGAGGAGACTCACACTTGAGATTTCTGCTCACTTGATACCAGTTTTGATTTTGTCCAGCTTTGATTTTGTTCCTTGCACAAACTGCACCTTGGTTCAGACCTGCTAGTTTGTATTTATGCCTCGGAGAAGGCTGATGTAATTTGTCAGTGTAATTTTCTGCATAATGCATTTGATAGTCTTGATTTTAAAATTTTCTTTTTGAGCTCTGTGACTTTCTGGAGCTCTGTGACTTTCTGAAGCTCTGGGAGCATGCTGTTTACCAGGTCACCCACCTACCCAGATGTCCCAAGCTTTCTATGGCTTGATATGTAGACCATGCCAGTCAGTCTTGAGGGTTCTCTCCCACCTACTTGTCTTCCCATGCTGCCTTGAAATCCGTTACATATCTTAGTTTTCAAGGCCTGATTCCCCAGTTAGAACATCACTGGTTCACCACCATCTCTTGTGTACTCATGGAATATCTGCTTCCACCTCCAGTCAGGCAATTTTCTGGTGTCTATTACTCATTTGTTAAATTTTCAAACAAGAGCCTCTGTGTTTTCTTCCCTATTGCATTGTTAAAGCTTAAAACAAGTGTCTCTCTGTTTTCTTTCCTGCTGCCTTTGAGCTCAAGATGCATCCTCTGCAGCCAAATCCAAACTTGCCTTATTATTGCTGTCCAACCCGCCTTCAAACTGTCCTTTATAATGGTATCTAGAAAAGACTGAATAACTGCTTGTGGGTGTGCCGGAGTGACTGCCTGCCCAGCTGACTATTACTTTCCTGTTATTCCCTTGTATTTTCTTCCTGTCTGCATTTGCTCGACATCTTGTTTCTGCCATTAATCCTCATTTTTTTGTATTTTAGACCATTTTCTTGTGTTGTGCTTATACAGCACAAGCCACAGTGTGAGCCTTGCCTGTGGCTAGGAATCTCGGACTTGGTGATGGTTTACATCAGGTGGAGATGTACTGCTGGGAGAGAGGAGAATCCCTGTGTTGCCTCTGCTAGCCCTGGTTAGTGTGGGACACATGTTCCTCAATCCTCTGGCATGGCTGTGTAGCCTCCTGGTACCCTCTGCAAAGTCCAGCCCTGGGAATTTGGGACACTTGGGAGAGGGAGAGGGAGAGAGAGAGAAAAGAGGAGAGAGAGAAAAAAGAGGGGAGAGAGAGGAAAGAGGAGAGGAGAGGAGAGGAGAGGAGAGGAGAGGAGAGAAGAGAAGAGAAGAGAAGAGAAGAGAAGAGAAGAGAAGAGAAGAGAAGAGAAGAGAAGAGAAGAGAAGAGAAGAGAAGAGAAGAGAAGAGAAGAGAAGAGAAGAGAAGACAAAAGACATTGTTTAGAGCTATTGGCCAAACACGTTTAAAAAATATGACTGTTTTTTCCACCTCAGTGGAATAGAGAAATTCTGCGAAAGTATTTTAAAGATACGTACTAGTTAAGTAGCTCCCAAATAATCATATTTTTCATTTGAGCTTTATATTTCTCTTAAGTTAAATCCATTAGTAGATTAGGTTTTGCCAGCTCTATTCATGGCTATTTGATCCTTGAATCCTTTCAAGAAAATCAATGTGCGGCTTTCCAGCTAATTAGCATAGCGTTAATAAAATGTCTAAGGCGGCCAGGGCTGCCGAAACCCCTCACTTCGCCTGACAAAGTCTGCGGGGAAGGTCAGCAAGCGCTCGGGCGCCCGGGCAGGGAGGGCGGGGTGCGGCGTCCCGGCGGCTCGGGGGGAGCGGCGGGACCGGGCGGGCAGGCACGGCCGCCCCTCCCCGATTTTCCGCCCCCCTCCCGCTTTCTTCTGCAAATCAAAGCCGCCATCTGCTGTGACAAGTGTTCCCATTCACCTTTTCCCTCTTATCTGCTCCCTCGCAGGGAAGTGCTCGGGAGGCTGACAGCCTCGTCTCCCTGCTGAGGCTGCATTTCTGCAGCCATCGCCCCCCGCCCCCCTCCGGCTACACTCCCTCACCGGCGGGGGGACGAGGGGGCTCCGGAAGAGAGCCGGGGCTGTGGACGTGCGGGCGAGGAGGGGCTGTGGAGGTGCTTCCTACGCCCGAGGTAGCCCGCCGTTCTCCAGCATCCCTCAGCATCCATCTGCAGTTGTTTGCTCCTCACTGAATTTTTTACTCTCCTTTTTGAAGCAGATGTTGGGGGGACGTGGTGAATGGACGGACAGACCTGTTTTCTTGTTTCCCCTTTGCCTTCTTTCCCTCAAACTTGAGGAGCTCACTGGTATTTTTCGTTCGTTTAGAGGAAATCATTCGGGTGACTGAGAAGCTTAAGGTAAAATGTACAGCAGGCCCTGATAAATCACGGCAGTTATGGCAATGCAGCAGATCCCAGAAATGCTGGGGGTAAATATTTTTTTTTTCTTTTCCACCCAGTCAGCTCATGCTGACACATCTGTGGTTGCATAGGTGTCAACACAGAGAGAATTATTTCCCTGCATGAAGGAAACCTGAGAAGGAAAAAAAAAAAAAAAAGATGGAGAAAAAGATAAGACTCTCCTGTGAGTACTTTTTTTCCTGCTGTAAGGGGAAAAAAACACCTTTGTTTTGTTCTCTTGTCTGGATGTGACATTTTACGCCGCTTGCTTTCTATTCTTTCTTATCCAATTCTAAAGGCTATGGCTATCACACACAAGTATTCCTGTGGCAGGCTTTAGCCCACTGAGGGCTGCCAGTGTGGGCTGGCAGCAGCAACTCCGTCCTCAGGGCTTCACTCTTGCAGCCCCACAGCCTTCTCAGGAGGGTATCGAGTGATTTTTCAGGAGCTAATGCTGATTGCTTGAGAGGTGATGCTGGTTCATTGTAGAGTAAATTCCACACTCTCAGCTTTTCACAGCCTTTGGCCCAAACCCTGCTGTCCTGGTGTCCCCCTGGACAGCTGCACAATAAGACGTTTCCCTTCACTTGAACCATTGCGGGGTGAAAGAACTTTGCAAGTTTAGTGAGAGTGAAGAACAAAATATATGTCATTAGAGTTACTGGTAACTGATAGAACACCACCACTGGATGTTACTGGAATAAAATTGAGAGTGGGCAGTAAGCCTGCCTCTGCCACTGCTAAACCTGGCTTGAGACTGGCTCCAGGATTTGTAGCCTTTTGACCCTCATCGGTGCTTCATGCATGGGAGTGTGGTGCTTAGTGCTCTACTCTTGCGAGCTGTTACTTAATTTTCATTAATCACCCAACAATATTTGAGCTAATACAAAAACCTTTAGGTTTCAGAGATCCTGAGGACTGTGAGGAACTTTGGAGTAACTTGATAAAGTCAGGTAGGTCAGTAGCTCACACCTAATTATAAATAGTGAACAAAAGGTGAAGGATATCCATGGAAATAGTTGGAATAAATCCCAGGGGCTAGTGGGGTATCCAGAAAAAAACACAAAGCAAGTAATGTATTAGAGTCTGTGGAACTTAAAAAAAATCAACATCACTTGTGTAAACCACTCTTTGGCCAAGAGAAGGAAAGTTAGTCTAGCTTACGAAACTTTTTCAGTTCATCGAATAACAAAGAAAATTTTAAAAAACCTTGGTATGAAAGATAAAAGTATCTGTGAAGTGAAAGGACTGAAGCTGTCTATGGAAGTTGTTAGAGCTATGGAAAGATGGCCTTGGAGAGAGAGGGGTAAATGCATGAAATCTAGAGTAGACCAGAGACTTGTAAGGTGCTCAGACATGTGTGACCCATAGGATGTCTAAAGAGGAAGGAGACCTGCACTCTGCCCAGTATTATAAACCCTAACACCCCATGGCATAGCTCAGACACTCACTGTCCAGGTTCAGAAGATATTTTCCATGTTGGTAAGTTATTCATAACTCCTTACGAGGAATAGGTTTGCCATGTCATTGGGACTGCTCATACGGGTTGCTTTTGGAGGCCGCATACTTGTCTCCACTGTTAACCTATAATGCGATATAATTACATGTCTCTGTGCCAGACCTCTAAGGACTCTCAGTGGGTAAATTATTTTAAAAAGGTTCCTAGCATTCTGTCATGTAAATGTCCTTGAAAATTGTCTCAAGGATTTCTGCCCATATACTTGGTGCTTTCTCCCAACGCACTGTATTCATGTGGGCACTGCCATGTGTCCCCATTTGCATGAGTCAGGAGGTTTCTATGGGAGGACAGTGATCTGGATCCAAGATGTGCTTTTAAATAAAAGAACTTTTTATAAAATAAAATAAAATAAAATAAAATAAAATAAAATAAAATAGAATAAAATAAAATGTGTTTGGCTAGTACAGTGTCAAAGTGCTGAGCAGTACATTTTCTGAGTATGAAACATATTGACAAAAATTCCCTGTCTCACTAGATGGGATTATGATAAAGTGCTGTGGCTTCATCACTATTACTGCCATGCTGGGTTTTTGCTTGTTGGTTTGTTTAGGTTAATGTTCGTAATGTTGCTAAAAAGCAATTCTCTGCTTGTTCCTGATTCAGCTGTTCTCCTTGTGTGTGGTGGCCCAAAGAAAAGTAAAACGACCCAGGGTGGGAATGTGGTGTGCTCTGGCTGGCATGGACGGGACAGAAGGCAAAGCTTGAGGATGTCTCTGCTGTTGTGTTGCGAAGTGTGTGCGTGTCCTGCAGTGCTTGGGGGGCATTGCCAGTGATACAGAGCTTGGCTTTTGATTTTTTCCACGTTTTTTCTGAAAAGCAGACTGCTTTTCAGCTTGGCTTGCTCTTGGCACCCACGGCAGCTATGCCTCGGTCATGGCTCGGGTGGTCTAGCACATCGGCAGCGACGAGGTGACGTGGGAAGGTCTGACCCAGCCCTATGGCTAGAGCAGAGGGAGCTGCTAGATGTCTGCAAGGATGGAAGACATTTATGTCATCTTTCGGGAAGCTTCTCTACCTTGAACTGACTGGCAAAGGTTAGACTAAAGTTTCTGTGCTGATAAATAAAGCCTTTGTGGATGGCGTCCAAGCCAAACCGGTGAACAGTCTCTATCTCTGAGTTTCAGTTTGTTACAGCATTTACATTAAGTTGTAGATAATGTGCTCATAAAGCATTAATCTAATACACTGAATTATGAAGGCGTTGCAGTTGAATTAATGTCTTTTTACAATTGAGTCTTATTTACCCTGTATGTTCAACGTCCTGAAAGAAACTCCTTTCTACCTAAAATTTGCATATCTGTTTTTTAACAAATCCGGTAGAATTATTATATGGAAAGTATGAGGTAGATTAGTGAAGGTATTTCACAGGCTTGGGCATGTAAAATGAGCTGCAGTATTTATTTTGCAATAGCTTCCTCCATCTTCAAACCGTGTCTCGAAGTTGTCGTGTTTTGGAAGCATGAGCTGTAAGAAAGATGCAGATTGCAGAGGAAACATTCTGTTCACTTTGAATTTAAATCAGTTAGACATGCAGTAACTCACCTCGTGAGTTTAGGGGGAAGTCAGCTCAAGGCTGGAAGATGATTTTGGCACATATTTACAAAAGCAAAACTATAAGACCCATCAGCCAAGCATTTTATGAGAAAGACAAGTTAAATTTTGCTGGGACATCCTAAAATAAGGTAACCCTGAAGTCAGCAGCGTGCATAATCCTAATACTGATGTAGTGGGGTAAATATATTTAAAAGAAATGAAATACCTTTCCATGATGGAAAACCCTAAAGTATGTAGATTTGATTTTTTTTTATTTCACCAAGGGGTTATTCTGCTAATGAATTGTGAGAATGAAGTTTGAACATTACAGTATTTGTCAACAAATATGTTTTCTTGCCGGTTTTGTTTATCAGCTAATTATTTGATTCATGTTGCCAGTAAGGTAGAATTATGAGACAGCAATTTCATTTTTCCATGATTTCCTATGAGTCCCTTTAAATCTTCAGGTTGACTACCTAAAAATACCTCAAAATTTTCAAAAAAGTTGTCTGTTATGTTTACTAACTGCAAGAGAAAAAAATCATTGCTTGGCAGGTTAGTTTTGTAATGATATATATTCTTAATATCCAGGTAAATTTCTAATCCTACCGAATTCTTGGCTTCAGTCACATCAGTTGACATTTAGATCCTGAAGTTGCTTGCCTTTAGTATAGAAATAAATAAACTTTTAAATCAGTTTTCAATTGAATGCTCTTCATTTTTTTAATCTCTTGTTCTTTCATTATGAGAAACAGTAGATAACTCAAAAGTAGATTTTTTTTTTTATTGTCACATTAAAAAGTCCATTTTTGTTACTTGTCTAAACTAGAAGTCCTGTTCTTTTCAATCTCTCTTCCTATGGAAATTTTCCTCATATCTCTAATAACATGGCACTGAATTACACAATGCTGAACTGAAACAGGCTGTTTCCTGTTGTGCAAATAGCTTTGATGAGCGGCTCTGCCAATACCATTGACTATCAATTGTCAGTTTATATCGAGTACGTGGGATTCAGAGTTAATGGATGGAGTAGACAGTCTTCCTGGTAGGAAAAGGCCAGCAGGGATTTGCCAATCTAATTTTGGAGCGGATGGTAAGTGGCACTGTTGAAGGGGCGATGTTCCAAATTCTTTCAAAGAAGTAATTGTTGAACACTTTCTCAATAAGCCATCTCTTGTTTCTGATAAACTCACCAGTGTTTGTTCTGCCTCTCCTTTTCCTGACAGGAGGATCAGGCTAAGCAGCACCAGCATTATCTGAGCCTTTTGCCTTTCTTAACCTGAGAGGTTGTTGCATGTTGTGAGAACCCTGTGGGAGTGGTGCTAGCCAGGCTGTTTGATAACACTGCAGATAACACGGTCACACTGGTCGTGCTGAATCCCTAGGGTCTGGGGCAACTGGGCACACCAAGTTTGCCCATTGTGGAAGAGCAATTGCTTTCCAAGAGAAAAGAAACCTGGTGACCATGGTGTTAGCACAAGCTCCATGTTGGGCTATAGTTGTCCTAAGCCCTTCCCTGGGATCAATTACACCTTTGGTGGGCCTTGCTTCTGTCCCCATTCTTGTCATTTTCTGGACCCTATCAGCTTCAAGCCAGTTCCTAGTTGTGGAACTTGCAGGTGTTTCCTTCAGCAGTACCTCCCCCTTTCTCCCTCAGCCTAAGGTGGTGGCCCAGGGCCACCCTACCCCCTTCCTTTTCTAGGCACTTTTCCTCACACCAGTTTCCTTTTCCCATCACTCATGACTCCCTCTGCTATCTTTTTCTCCTCTGAGCCCCACAGTGGCTCTTTATTTTGGATTTTAACAGGAGCATTCAGATTTGCAGGACTAGTGCAGTGTAAATAGTTTGGGAGCTGCTTCTCAGGTGTGTTTAGATGTTGTCTGGGCATTTTGTAGGACAAATAAGCTTGGTTGTTGCTTTGTCTGCCCAAAAATCTACCTTTATGAAATTCTGTGTCCAAATTATGAATACTCACTTCTTCCAAAACTCTTCCTTCTCCTGAAGTAGGTGAGAAAATCTCTCCTGTGGCTGTTTACTATTTACAGAAATGTCAAAAGTAGTCTTGACTGAAATGTAGACATTAGCAGAGACAGTTCTACAGTGGACATTTGATTGACATGGACATTTGATTTAACTTCCAAACACCTTCGTTTTCATTCATAACCTCAGATCTGGGAATGTTTAATTTATATGTATGAATGCTTGGGAGATGGGGAGTTTTCTCTGTGGTAAACTGATTTCAGGCTGAGTGTGGCTGTTGTTTTTTGTCATAACAACAATAAAATTCCATCATCCAGATACCATTTCTCGAACTTTGATTTGACATGAGTAAAATAGTGATACTGAATTAATTAAAATCATGGCTTCTGGCTCCTATATTGTATGTGTGAAGAAGTGTCCATAAGGTATTTTTTCCTACGGACATAAACGAATTTGTGGTTTCTGTATTTCAGTCTGGGTTTATTGCCTTAAATACAGCACACAGAGAAGCATAAAGGCCAGAGAAGAAACATAAAAATGTCGCTATCAACCCCTGTAAGACCCTGTTAAAAGTAGTTACAGGAGTGGCCCTTCAGTGCATTGTCTCAGGCTTCCTAGTTCTGAGCAAATATTCATCTAAGGATCACTTGAAAGAGGAGTAACTGCATAGAAAATAAGCGTGTGTCTGTGTGTGTGATAGAAGCAGTCAGGAAAAGTTTTGTAAAATTAGTACTTTAAGTCTTCTGTAATTTTCAGCAAATCAAACCATGTTACTGTGTGAATAATACGTAAAGGGATAATATAAAAAGGCATGCTACATATCTGTGTCTGCATACCAAAAGAAAGAAAATGTTATTCAATCCCATAATTTTTCTCATCCAATTGCTGTAAAAAAATCTCACTTCTCTTACATCTGTCACTATAGTATCTGAAATATGAAAATACATTCAGACAGCAATATCTTGGTCGACTGCAGAGAGGTTTCTGCTCTCCCCCAGACTGTGGCAAAAATAGGTGTTTGGTAAAATGAAGGGGAAAATGTCCTCTTCTGCTTTAGAACTTTTCCATTTTTATTTTACTGACAACTGCTTTAATGTTTTGTTTTCTGTTTGGTTTTACTTCTTCTTTTACCTCAACATGTTTTTCGAGTAAAGAATAAAGCAGAGCTGTGGGTAAAGCAAAAGAAAGCAGGGAAAGAAGCAGGATTTACTCATCCCTAATTTTGACATAAATCTTCAGAGAAAAGAGTGAATGAATGAAAAAGTTTGTCCCAGAGCTGTCAAAGGAAAACATTACTGGAAGCTGTTACAATTTTTTAGGAATTTGAATCATCACCACTTGCAAGGGAGCAATCAGCTGCATTTGCTTAGCAATGCAGTGAACTGAGGTTTCTTTTTCCTGACTGCTGATGCTGAATTACTGGCACTCTTCAACTACTTTCTGAAATATTCCATTCCTAAGGCACAACATTTTTTGGGATCCAAAAAGTAGTGATGATTTCTGTAGATTACATTTATTTGAAATACCCTGGTGGAACTCATTGCTTTGGTACAGAGGTCTCATCTGATCCCTGCTTCTAATACGCACATTCCTAAATTGAGAAACCCATTGTTCTGCCTTAAACCATTAAGGACACAGATTAAACTATCCAAAACCAAAGCACTTAATGGGGAGTAGCCTTCAAAACATGTATACATGTGTTTTGTGCTTGGGAAGCATCTGTATTTTGTCCCACCCAAATCTTCATTATTTTTAAGGGATGAGAATCTTTATTTCTGAAAACAAAGTGTGAGGGGGATGCAAGATGGCACTGCTTACTGAGATCTTTGCAAAAGTACATGACCCAGAAATTTCAGTGTCCTCGGTGTTGCCAGAGCATGGATTGCTGCAGGCAGATGTGTATGTATGCAAGGGGATTTTGAATGTTTGGTTATATATGTTTAAATGCATGTGATTTTATAGGTAGGACACATTTGTTTTTCACAACCGAAATCCATTAGAATGCAAAGTGCCCTTTGCTGGACACAATGAGAAATTTTAAACAGAATAAAAGTTTTTAAGTGCTGCAATTGCTTAATGTGCAAAACCAGCAGATAAACTTTTCTTATGCTTCCCCTTGCCCTGTGATGTTTAAAATATCCTGCTCACAGCCATCCTTACCTTGCCTTTTTCTGGCGTTACATCTGACATGAAACACTTCCATCCTGAGGTGGGTCCTTGACAGTCTTTAATATGACAAAATGATTTGGGCTTCCTGTCATTCAGCTTAAATCACTTTTCTACCCACGCATAAAAAAAGCTCCAGCACAGTCCTTGATGGCCTCAAGAAAACCACGTCTGGTCCCAGCCTAACCCTCAGCTGCATGGCACTGCATTGTCATCATAATTGGATGTGATAGATTTTCACTCTGCTTTACTAAAATTTTGTTTGTAATTGAGTAAATGTGCCACTTGCAGTTGAAAATAAATTAGCCCAGAGCAAGAGCAGCTTGAGTGTTTTTTAAAAGTGTGTGTGTGGGCTTTTTAAATACATACACACACACACACACACACACACATACATACACACATATATACAGATAAAGATAAAGATAAGATAAAGATAAAGATAAAGAAAATAGAACAGGTCAAGTACATTGCTAGGATTAGAAAAATATCCCTTTCATTGTTAAATGGCATCCTGAACTCCATTTTCTCGATGTGTGTTGTACGTTTTTCCCCTCAGAGAGGGTGAAAACATTAAAGCAATACAGCAGACTGCAGCATGGGGGAGGGTTTCTTTCCTTCCTCACACTTTCTACTTTTGTCAAGCCACCTGAGAAGTTGATATGAGAAGGGCATTTTAGAATAAAGACATTACTCTGACAGCAAATACAAATGAAATAAAATTGGCCTAAGGCTTTGATGCCAGTACCTGAATGGAGAGCTGAGACTTAGCAATGCACTAGTTTAATACACCAGAGAAATAGAACTAGAATAATTTGCAATGCAGGATGATGAAAGAAGAAAATATAACAAACCCAGAGATTAAAATAGAGTTTCCAGCCTGTGCATATTCGCATTTTGCACTCAAGTTGACCCATAAACATTGCGAGAGGAGCAAATATGCACTTTTCTCTTCTTTTGGAACAAAGCTCTTTGACGTGTGGAGGTACCATGCCAGGATCTCGACCTTGAGACTCCAGAGGGAAGGATCTGAGGCTCTCACAGTTTTGGATGAAGTCTTCTTTATGGACATCTCCTGACTCTAGAAATAGCCATCCCCAGCCACATTAAGCCATTGCTCTGGTCACTGAGCAGACAAATGGGCTTTGGGGTGGAAGAGAAGGAATCCTTGAGAGAAAGAAGTCAGTCATGGGGCACCTTGTGCATGCCATTGATGCTCTTTTTCCCTGTACATGTGTACACACATCCCTAGCTTTCTCATGATCCAATTACTTTCCTTAGTGTAAAAACTCTCAAGTTAAGGATTTTTTTGGGTTTCATGCTTGTACAGCATTTATAATAAGAAGTGATCCTATGTGTTGCCACAATGCAAAAAGAAAAAATAATAGCTGTGGGCTTAAAGACTGAATTGTTTCACATTAACCATAGGGGTCTGTTTATTTTCACATTCTCCAGTAGACCTCGTTTATTGGTCTCTAATGTTTCTTAGGTTTGTATGACCCAAATATGAATTGTTTGACTTTTTTTTTGCAATAGGCATTTTGGCAAGTACTGAATTAATTTTATGGTATTAAGTCAGCTGTAGAGAAAAATAAATAAATTGCTGAAGTATCAGAGCCAATTATGGGCACTGGTTCATGTGCTGGATTCTGCATTTCTCTTTTAGATATTTAAATGATTTCAATGCACAGGCCCAGTCATTCCAAGTCTTTGGATGTATTTAAAGCAATTGAAAATCCCTTTTCAACACAAAAGTCAAATACTCTTATAGCCTCTTTAACAAATACTGATGGTTTCCTTAAGATTGTGGCACGATATAAATGTTAACATAAAATTAGACTTGCTGGTAAAGGAGTGTTTAAGTTACACAGGAAAAGTTACATAAACCACAGGTAATAACAAAAGTACTCTTTTTTTTTAAAAATAAGCAAACCATGGTTCAAAGAGTACACTATCCCCATCTCCTGGCATAAGTCACTTCAGGTTCTTCAGATGCAGAGCTTGATTGAAACGGAGAGTGATTTGCAGGAAATAAATGTAAGTCATACAGAATTATACAGGTTTTTCCTAAAGGGTGACTTTGCTATCATACAAACTACCCTTAGGAAGGAAACTAACAATTTAAAGAAACCAGCCATTAATTTACATCTAACTCATAAGTCTGAATCCTCCAAGTCATTAATTTTGGGTGGGAAGAGCAAGAGTACTGCTCTTGTCTGATTCTGTCTGTAGAGTTAGAAGATAGCGCTGCTATCTCTTTCATCGGGAATTTAGCTACATTAGAAAAGCAATAACTTTTTCACAAGTATACCAACTATCACAAGTAAACAGCTTTTTCAAGCCTGATGGCAAAACCTCCAGCATGCCAAAGCAGCAGTGCACTTGTTTATTATCATATAGAGTTTAACCTGTTTTTACACTAACTGTCTGATTTCCTGCTTTTCACACAGATACAAAAAATCTAGGCTAGGGTGTAAAGGAAGGCGAAGCTCGTAAGCAAGAGCTGGCCGGCTGGTGATGGAGGTTATTAACTGAGGACAAAGCAGACATTTACAACAGTGGCACAGAAAAGGGAGAATTAAACAGAGATCTTTAGTAATGTTTTTCTCCTTCATAAATATCACTTTGTCTACAGCCATTCAAACACTTGGGGAAAAGAAAGAAAAAAAAGTAATATGAATGTTTAGGCTTCCCCTAGGCATTTTCCATGCTCTAGATATCCTGACTGTAGCAGAGTATCCTAGCTCATCACTGAACAACTTCTCAAATATGCCCTTCCCCTCACTGGCTGGAGGGACTAATTTATGAAGAGAGATTAAAAGAATTAAATATAGATAGCTTCGCTAAGTGAAGACTGCAGTGGGACAAAAGAATAGCCTACAAATACATGTAGGGGGTAAATTCCTGAGGGAGGTGAATTATTTAGGACAATAGGAGTGGGTTTAACTAAGAGTAATGGGATGAAATTAAGAATAGGAAAAATTAGGCTGAATATATAAAAGAATCTTTCTTGACAGCTAGATCAATTTGGCCATGGATGACTGTCCCTTGGGAGGTGATGAAACACCCATCGTTTGGTACATTTAGAGGCAGGCTTTGACAAAACATCATTTAATGCACTATGGGAAACCACTTGCAGGGAAATACATGAGGAGTTGATAGGTATTCTTGGTCTCCTCGATCTTTCTGTAAAAACTTTCATCAAACCAACCCTCCAACTCAGCACATCAGCTTGGTCATCACCACACTTGGACCACATGGATCCACGTTGCTGTATGAGAGCCAAACCACCACCCCTCTCTTGCCCAGGTGGAGTCTGGTAAATCCTGCAAGCTTTTCTCTTGGTCTGCATTCATTTGGCAGGTCTAGATGCAAACGATGGCCACCTCCATCTCAGGGCTCCTTCTGAATTCTCAGATGCCAGTTTATCCTTTCTCTCCCGTTTAATTCTACACCACCCCATGGAGGCGCTGTAGCAATTTTTTTCATTTTTAAAATGGTCCAGCACAAACGGCTTCATGTTGGGAGCCCCCCGAAACTGCAAGTGTTTGAAATGCTTCCCTCTCTTTCCAGTGTGTTTCAGGAAGACAGTGCTTGTAGCCGCCATCAGTGAGAGCAGTCAGCAGTTCAGCGTAAGAATTACATTACCTTTGAGTTTTGTTTTAGATATAAAAATGTGGTG